>LPNX010568397.1:709524-749901 GCA_001517045.1 Pseudotsuga menziesii
CTGAGTGTTCCTAAGTTACTATAATTTTGATGGGTGGAAGGTTAGGCAAGTTTTGTATTGTAAAAAAAATTTGGACAGAGTTGAAAGATCCAACCCCATGTTTCACTATGCATCTCATGAGAGTTAGTTTAATTTTAGCTATATGGATCTTCTTCTTTACCCTAGTTAAAATGAAGAGAGAATTTGATGTTAAAGTTTAGGGTCAATGGCCTTCTTGAAATATCTTAATTTTCTTTTATCCTTTAAATTTTAATCACACCACAACTTCTCTTTGAACTTCTAAGTAATCATATTTTAATATCATTTATATTTTTCAAAGTGACATTTTCATCAATGCTAGTCTATAAAGAAACTTGCATATTTTTATAACATAAGTCAAGAATATTACTAGAAGTATGTAAGGAAGCTTGAATATGCTTGTTTTATGCTACATTGCAATAACCTATATCGTATTTAAATGGACATTTTTTAATTCATTTTTGTTTTAATTTCTTTCAAATTGTAATTATATTTGTTTTATCATATATTTTTATAGCAAAATTATCCTATTTCTATATATTTTCAATCTCTTCTTAGGAGGCAGGTACTAAGCAACTTTGTTGCTTATTCCACTTGTTTACTTTACATTGCCTTGTCTTCTATTACTTGCTAGCCTTATTTAAATTCTGAATTACATTTAACTACCGAGGCTTACAACCATTGCTTTGTGTTCGGATCCATTTTGGATTAGTCTATTGGATCACGAGTCATTGTATTGGTAGGAAAGTTTATTGTAATGCATTTGTTCTTGTATTAAGAAAAGGCGTTTAGCAAAATTATAATAATTATGGAACAATAGTTGTAAATTGGTTCTTAGAGGAAAGAAAAATTAGGAAAGTATGTTTGGTATGTAGCTATTTTGTTGGGATTAAATATGCACAACATACAAATTCAATCACACATATTAGCAAGGGACTTCGAGGGTTTGCAATGGAGAATATCCTTGAGGGAAATTCAAGTATACATTCCATTTCCCATTGTTGAATTTTTACCTTGGAAGTGTTTGTCCACTCATGAAAGGTTTCAAAGGCCATTTCATCCTTGATAATTTTATTACTCCTAGGCAAGTCTTGACTGGGCAAAGGAAGCCTAGTCAAAAGGTCCTTATCTAAGGTTGATTTTCACAAGGCATAAAACAAAATTTAGTGGGATTCCATCATCAATATGCTCTAATGGCTGGATTATTGAAGTTTTTATTACTGAAGCAATCACAACCATTTCTTCAAATGCCTCTACTAGTTTGTGTCAATGGACAGCTATCATCAACATCTCTACTTCATCATTCCCATCAGATGGGAGTTTCCTCTGGCCCCTTGTTTGTATGTTATTACAGTCAATGCTCTAGGATATCTTCTTGGAGTTGCTGAGTTCTGGAACAAATTTGGGGAACTCACTTCTTGCTGATGAGCAGTTACTTAACATCCATTTTGCTGATGACTCAGCTCTCACTCCAAACATATCTTGTAACTCTGTTAAAGGTACAAAGCAATTTGTTGCCTTGAAATTTTTGCAAAAGCTTCTAGAGATATTGTGAGAGAGGAAAGTATGGGCATTCATCATAGAGCAAGAAAGATTTCAAGTGTGGATTAACATCAAACAAAAACAAATCCAACCATAATTCCCTTTTGAAATTTGATGTACCTGTAAACATTATTTGGGATCAAGTTTTGCACAAAATGGAAAAAAAGCTTCAACAATGGGCATGCAAAGATGTTCACTTTGCAAGCCAAATCATCATCATGGTTAGAAACTTGGCTACAAGTCATGTTTTAACTCTTCTTGTTTATTTCCTAGTGTAGGATACTAGCAGTAGAAGATTCTTCTTTGACCCTTTCTCTAGGGGGAAGCGGTAGGGTGGAAAAAGGGGATAGTCAGTTTCCTGGGACCTCTAATTGTCCAGAAAGGATGGAAGGACTGGGCTGATAGATATTAGTATTTGAGGGATTGCGTTAGTAGCAAAATAGGTCATCCGAGACATAAGCAGAAATTGGACAGGATAGATACTTGTCTACAATTGCATACGGAATGTTACACATGTACAAGGTATACTCAAGTGATATGAACTTTCATAGTGAGCTCAAAGCTTTTTAAATATCTGATTCATGTATAGTAGATGTGACAAGCATGGCAGTGACCTACATACTTTTACTCTAATTTGCAAGATGATCCCCAATGAATAATTGTTTTACTCAATTTTGAATTCTCAAGGCTACAATGTTCTTTAAAAATGACTTCAAAATCTACTAACATGGTGAGTTAGGAGGTGTCACGGTATCTAGAAGTCTCACTCTTATTTTAAGACAAGTACTTGGGTTGTTAGTCACTACTAACATCCTGGAGCTACATTACACTAGATTTAAAGTTACCAAATCATTTTGGGGTTGGGTTGTATTGTTCCTTCTGTTTCTCCCCTCCAACAAAAATAGGTTTGAGAACAATGGATGAAGTGACAGCTATTATGGAGCAAGTGGGATGTGATCAGACTAATGCATTGGATAAAGAACTGTGTGTATCTCTGCCACATGTAACAAATTAAATGGATCATCAAATTCCATCAGTGCCCTATTCCAAGATCTTGCTTAACAACTTCCTCTACTTCTCATCACCAGATGAAGCTTAATTTTACAATAACTAAGCATTGCTGCATGTCATGGCATACAGCCCAAGGCTTGCCACTTCAATAGATCAAGATATCCTATTCCTGCCCATGTGTATGGCACTCCACTCTGTCTGCTAGTTGTGAATAAGACAAACATAATAGGACAAAAATCTTCCATCGTAGCATTGCCCAGCCAGTCATTCAAACTACAAACAGGTGACGTATTAACATTGATCTAGAGCAGATTAAAAAACCACTCAGAATTGTACAACATAATCTAGAGCCATTTCACTGACTATGACTAGCAAATTACCATAAAACAGTCCTATCTTTGCTAAGTATTTACTACTTGACCTTGCTGCTACCTGTATTGTTCAGGTAGTGAGCAGCCACTCGTCCCCCTATAGGGTGATTGTGAACCCATAATGGCTCAGAAAGGGCCCAGTAATGCAAATGCTAATGCTTCTGGCAATGCATCTGCTCACTCTGTAAATTCGTCTATTGCAGAGGCATTCAACAATGGTGCTAACTAAAAAGTGCATGGTAAGGTAAATGTTAATGCTTCTGGCAATGCATCTTCCAGCATGTAATTTCATCTATCACAGAGGCATCCAACAATGGTGCTGCCAGAAGAACCCTAGAGATTCATCCTGGAGGTCTTCCACTAGGTAATGAGCCAGACCCTTTTATTCATGTTACTATTTCTATTTCTAAATAAAGGAATTACTTGCAATAAGTACAATCAGTACACACTACTTGGCAACCAGGGGTGCAACCAAAGTTGCATGGTATGAGAAAAGGGTACAAACCAGAAATGTGACCCCCCAAAATTTGGAAATGGGAAAACATGGTATATTATATATATATATAAAGAAACAATTAAGCAAGAAAATTTAAAGAAGCCCGAAACAATAATCTTGATGCCCAAAACATAGAAAATGTTTCCTGTAGCTGCATGAAACACTTTTTCTCAAATTTTGTTGAAGAAAGTGTGAGGAAATGAACCTTGGCACAACCCTCTTGCTTCCCACAATCACTACAACTACACCAAACCCATATCAAAATGCTCCAAAACACAAGGAAATTGCTTTTCCTTGGCAGGAAACCCCTTTGTTCAAATGCTGTTGAAGCAAGTATGAAAAAGAATGAGAGTCAAATCATTTATTTAGAACAAAGATAGTCTGTGAGGGTTTTCTAAAAGTTTCTTCAATGTGAAACTAGGGTTAATGTCAGATAAAAGCACTTGGCTGAGTCCCCATGGTCAACTCTTTAGTCAAAATGCAATCAAAACATGCGAAATCACACCCATTTTGTGTGGAAACTCCAATGAAACGCAACTTGGCGCTTCAGAATTGTGAAATACCATCTGAAATGTTTCCTGGAATTTCAAAGGAAATCGGTATGCATTTCATAGTATTGTAAAGTTTTAGGGCTTGAATTGAGGCCCTCCAAGGCATTTCTTGCAACTTGGGGTGCAACAAAGTAGGAGACCCTAAGCAAAATTATTGCCAAGGAGAATGATATATAAACTCAGTCTTGAACTTTAAGATGTTTTTTGAACATGGTCATAGTAGCTAAGAACAAAACTAATACAATTGATCACCCACCATTCTTTAGTCTCTTTTGATGTCAGTGTCTGATACATGCCCTTCAATATAGTTAAGTACAGATGTCAATCAACCACAGAATCAAATGTTGGCTTAAATTTAAACCCTTTTGTGCCAATACTATGTAGTCTATCTTTTCTCCTAGAGAGACTGACATATGACATAATTGAGCTGGCAGTCAACTCAGACTTGGAAAGACAGTACCAAGCTAAATACCGTTTATCATTGTAAATTATAAATTATTATCATTGTTACAGTCATTCATATATTGTATAATTACCCCTTTATTGGGTATATAACATGCCACCCCTACTCAAAATGATTTAGCCAGAATGCATGGCTAAAATGACAACCTCCTCAAGCCAATAACATAAATTCTCACTTTGTCTCGAGAACAAATTTACAATAAATAGGGATTTCACCATTCAACTATTGCATGCGGCAACTATAATCAATTACTGTCATTATGATCATATACACTACTTTTTGTTCATAGAACATGAGAAATTGTGTTTATCATTATTGTTTACTCTTCACGAGGCTTAAAAGTTGAAGCCAAATTTGCCATTCACAGCTGCTTTATTTGGCAGCTGAGAAAGTGAATTTTGGTGGCCATAGTATATTCCAAAGTTCAAACAAGACAAGGATGAAGACAGTCCAGAACTCATACCAGACTTTCTGTCACTTTCATTCTCACACTCAGTCACCTTTTCTCCTAAAGATGAGCTGTTGACATTGAGATTTGATAATCCATCACTTCCATCTGAACGTTCTTCACCAGCTTCTCCCTTGCTGGAAAGCCTTTGAAAATATTTATTCGATCCATCTCTCAAACTAGCTGAATAGGCTGCTAGACTTTTTTGAAGCACCTTCTTCGTTGCAACCCATTCAATATCGAACTGATCATTGTGTGTCCTTTTCTCTAGCTGTTGCACCCTCTGAAACAACCTCTCAATGCATTCCCATAGTGTCAGGTTATCTTCTTCTAGGGACTTTTCAATGGCATCCATTGCCATGCTCTCTACCCCATCAATATCAGATTTATTCCGACCATCCCTCCCATTCAAAGTAAAGTATTTTGCTTGAGTCAAAGGAGGATAGTCATCTGACTGCAATGGATTGAAAGGACCAGAGTCTAAGCCATGTCCCAGCAAAATTTCTGGAAAGAATGTATCCCCCTGCTCTTGTTGTGGCCGTGAAGAACTCGCAGCATCACTCCATTTATCTAGACATATCCTTCCACTCTTTGCTTCCTTAGCATGTCTCTGCACAACGTCTCTCATCTGCCCATCCCAGAAATCTGAGCTATCTACTCTATCTGCACTGGAATTTATCCTACTACAAGAATAGACAAATGGAGAGAAAGAGAAATCTCTGTTATTCAACTCAGACCTTTCAGGAGACCTAATATTTCCATCCTCAAATTCCTCAAAACCAAGACTCAACATCCTATGCTTGAAAGATTCCTGAATACTTGACTTCTATTGTTGTAATTCCAGCAGGTCTGGATATTTAATAAAGCTTGAGTAGTTGGCCCTTGTGTGTTTTCCTTATTTTCTGTGATCGAATCTGGTAGTGTGTGTTAGGTCAATTTAGCATATTTTGAGGACATTCATCCCTGATTTGCTAAACTGTTGCAGGTCTGAATGAGTCTCCTAAACCCTGAGGATCTACAAAGGGAAGAAATTTGTTCCTAAAGAGCATAGATAGATTTGTGTACCTTGCCATTCATATTCCAAGTGACAATGTGCATACACAGATTATCAGAACCAGGGAGCCAAGCGAACTTACTGGGTCTCCTTTCGATCCTTTTGATTCCCTGAGTACAGGTCTTTTCCTTTTCGCTCAAACTTCTTTCCAAAAAATTGAGTATATCCTTCCTTCGCAGTCCATAAAAAGCAACCAAATCAGAGCCACATAAGCCATCAATATTCGACCTTTCCTCCTCATCTTCTTGATCCAGCACTTCAATCCCCCAGCTAAGTCTCGGTTTTGAAACCCCGAAAGGCTCCTGCTCATCCGAATATGCCGTGTAAGGGCTCCCATAGGGCTGTTTCCAAGGAGAAATAATCAATCTTAACTCCTTACTCTTCGGCGCCTTCCTTCTCACAACCCACTTCTGTTCATCGATTATATCAGATTCAAAACCCCTATGTACAGTACTACTGCATGAGCTTCCCATTCTTGGCAGGCTATTAAATGTGAATTCTGCAGAAGTCTATTCCTTGTCAAATGTCTCATACAACCCAATTTGATAGGTGTGTAGCATATGCCATACATTATGTTCATTTTATAGATATAGTTATGGATTGACGAAGAGTCATATAAAATGAAATTTCACAACAATATACCGAATTCCCCAAAACTATAAGGTTCCATATGGATTCATATTTTCTTTATACCTTGGTATTATGTAACGACTTTGAGGGGTTGTCCTTATGAGGAGATGTGGACCTAGGAGCCATTTATGTTCAAATATGAAACCCCATTTTGTGGAGGCAAACCAACCCTTAGTATTTTCATACTATACATGATATTTTTGTTTAAGGTGCAAGCAAAATGGTCACAGGTGAAGAACCAGATAGATTTCCAACAAAGGAAATGAGTAATCACTCAATAGTAGGAGCGAGGTTTTGTATGGAGACATTTATATCATGATTTAAGTATGTGTTTTTGAAGGAAAAATTAGACTTATTACAAAGTTCATTTATGCCAAATATTTCTGATTGTAAATATGTTGATGTGGTTTGAAATGGTCCTACTTCAATCCTGGTTAAAAAAATAACTTATTCATATGTCATTTGGAATTGGGAATATGATCGTAAAATAAATTGATCAATTCCTCATTTTTACCAAGGAAATGAATTCTTTGAAATCAAAATAGATTGGTGATATCTCATGGTTTGACTTTGAGTTATCTTCAAACTAAATATGACAACAATTTAGTGTGAAATCAATCTCCTAGAAGGTGTTATTATAGACATTAAGGAAGATATAGTTGGAGGCTAGAGGTAATGAAGAAAAGAGCAGGTTGAGACAAATAAGGATAACTCAAGCAACCTTGGCCGTTGTAAAAAGTCAACAAAAGACGGTGCCGTCGCTATAGAGACGGTCAGGCATGGATACAGCGACAGCCAAGAGTTTAGGCATGGATACAGAGACGTCTAAGAGTCCAGGCGTGGATACAGCGACGGGTAGGCGTGGATACAGTGACGCCTCGTTCCTGTTACATCGGATTTTACCCCAATCTGAACCTTATCTACTTTCTGAAATCCTGGTTTATCCTTGACAGGTCGAGGAATCTCCTGAACTGATTTCGAGCACGAACAAAGATAGTAACCCTTGCTAACAATAGGAGAGGCCTTACAAGGAGATACAAAACCCAGTTTCTTCAGAGATGAAATTGGAGCAGTAGGAGAAAGGTTCAGAAATGGAAAGTTACCAATATCGTCCATAGAATTGGAAATGCATATCTATCTAGGAACAACGACCAGTTGGATTTTGGTGGAGTTCGTTATAGGTTATGAATGGCGGTGGGCGAGGGCTATTGGAAATATGACCGGTGTTGGTCATTATTTCACATTCAAATGGGTATGGGGCATATGTTGTGTGTACTAGATTCATGACGCATGTTGGTGGTTATATTTCGTTGCAATGTGTATGGCGACATCGACAACATTATTAGGTTTTGGTACTATTTAATGAGATAAATTAGAAGGAGGCAAGGCCAACTGAATACTGAAGGAGACTCAAAGGAGAACATGCAAACATTCTTAGGTAACCAGGGTTTTGTTTAAAATGCAATTTGGCTTTCAATTTCTTGCGATGGTAACTAAGCTGTTTTCATATTGTATTAATTGATCTAGTACCAAATCTAATTTTGATCTCCCACTTTAAGGAGAATTCTTGTATTTCTAAGTTTGTTTTCTCTTTTGCCATTCTCCAGGTAGTTGCAACAATATTCTTTATTGGCAGGCTCAATTACATCAATTTAGAAGCGATTTCGACCTTTGATTCTACTAAATATAGTTTCTAGGGCATCATTTGTATTAACAGGAAGGAAAATTTTGCAAGTAACTATACTCTGCAGTTTCTTAATCCCCATAAGAAAAATATGTAGAATTTGGAATATTAAGATATCGATAACAAGACTTGCAAAGTTCTGTAATTGTTTATAAATGGTGTGCAAGTTCAGGAAGCAAGCACAATTACATTAAAGGACTTGATGGTAGCTGAAGAGACTGCCAGCGTAGTGGTGACATGGTTGGGATGGGTTATGGCTATTATTTATATGGAAGGACGATTTCCAAAAATTATTAAAAATGTAACATCTCAAAAACCGATTTTAAATGCTAGAGAGTCTTATCCTACATGATATATACCTGTTATTTTTAACTCTCATTATATATCAACTATTTACTGAGATCTACATTTTTGTCCCAATAAATTAAAGAAATTAACTCTAACGGGCGCAGCTTCTAGATTTTATTGGTTCTGTCTATGATTCATAATTAGAACTAACTATGTAATCCAAAATGTTTTCACAGGCGAGGCCAGGAACCGTAGAGGTATTTATCTTCAGATGCTGCACAAACTTCACTAAACATTTTATAAAAAATGAATACTCTACTTCCTATAAGATTGAGGGAAATGTATATTCAAAACATTTTTATGTTCTCAGGGTCTAAATCCATTGATATTCATGTTTGCACTTATTGGCAACGCAACCTACATGGGAAGGTAACTCTACTGTGTTTCTTTTGGTGTTACAATTTAATTGATTCTTTGCTGGAGTATTTAATAACCTCTACGGAAAAGTAACTAGTTACGTTGATAGGCATAATAACAAGATTCATTGTTAATCCACAACAACAAGACAACTGCACATACCAGATTGCTTCTATGGTCATCATTTTTGTTAATCTTAATGAATAGTTTCTAATGATGAATATGTTATAGTTGTTAACAAACTAATGACATTGTCTACAACTCATGGAAGCCGTTGAACATCGTGGCCGCGGTGCTATCCTGTGGACAAATCTCCTGCTCCCATCTTGAACGCAGATCTGGATCAGTTAGTTATCCCCGCATTGATTGGGAGATAGTTATCTCCTTATATAGGCAGACTTATATCACACAATAATGAACTTTTTTCATTCTTTAGAGGTAACCAAGAATGAATATAAGCTCTTTCTGTTTCTATTTTTTTTCCCATTCTGAACTTTTTTTTCTTTCTGCAATGGCAATATGTGCTGAATATGATGTGTTATGAATTTTCTTGGCTTACAGGTGGGATTTGTCAGAGGATGGCAGCGACAGTGGGAGAGGTGAAATATGGAACCCACCTAGTACCAGATGGGAGTGGGACACTACGTAAACTTCAAAAACCTATTGCTAGCAAGGCAAGATGCAACAATGTTACCACTTCTGTTCTTCAAAGATCAAAGATCAACCTTGAAGACCATGGGACTAATCCTGTAAGGGGAATTGTCCTTTTTCCTTGAACAACAGTTACCTATGTTATGGTGTAACACCCCGGTTTTGACCCTGTTGCATTAGATGTATATGATGTATATATTGTAAATGATCGAGGTGTGGAGCTAAAGGCCAAGGCCCCACCATTGATCACTTATGATGTGTTTTGGATTTAAATTTGTCACTGATGATGTATCGGGGCATGTGGCATATATTGTGCTGGTCATTATGTAAATATGCATCTATAATTAATTAAATGAACCCGAACAGCTACGATCGCGGCAACTAAATCGAAAGGGGCATGATTTTACCAAGGATAAGGATGTGGGGGAATTTGTCAAACCTTGGACAATGAGAGGAATTACCCATGTGTCTTCTTCCCTTGTCTTATTCCAACCACTTTCATTAGGAAAGGCTGCTGGTGGTTGAGGTAGTTAATTAATTTGGGAGTGGGGGTGGTAGGGCTGTGAGTCCATGCCTCCATGCACAGTCCACCATGGTTGACTTCAGAATGGAGGAAAAACCTTCACGCACTCTTCACTCATGCAAACGATTTACCACTCCTCCCACGACTGTGCTGAAGGTTCGTGCACTTCCAATTCACATCCTTGTCGTTGTTTGTTCATCCACGGAAAAAAACGGAGCTGTTTTCCCTCACGCAGGGCCTCCATTGTCTGTTCATTCCTCATAGGGTCTGTTTTTCTCTCTCTTGCACAGGAATTTTTGGGTTTTTTTTCCACGTCGTTCTTTTCCCTGCGAAATCGTGGATGCTATGGCCATCGAAAGTCAGTATTTCTCTCTTCCTTTGCGTGGTCGTTATGTGTTTTCTCAGTGATTCTGTTGCCCAGGACGGGCTGTGTTCCCCACGTTTATTATGAGCGGTGCTCACTAATAAACTTCAGAGCTGTAGTCTTCCCCATGTCGTGAATGTAATTGTTGTTACGTTTGGGAGTTGTTGAAAATTCACGTGAGAGTCATTTTGGCCACGATAGGGCCAAGAATGACTCAGGAATTCGTTTTCCCTTTTTAAGTTGTGACAGCTAGATTAATTTCCTGAGTGCAATGGTTGGTCTTCGGACTGTGAGAGGAGCAGGGATGTTGGCTTAGATTGCTTGATAAACCTGGTGGTTGGAAACCACACATACCGAGCTAGAGGGCTGGCCTTCTTCTCCATCACCCTTGAATAGCACTGGAAGGAATGCAGGGCCTGAGGGACTGTGTAGCAGAGAAGGGACTGATTCCTTGTGTTGGGTGTGTTTGGGTGTCTTAGAGGTCAGGCTAGTTCTGGTGTAGGTGTTCTTGGCTCTGTAATGAGCTCACCAGCTTAGCAATTTGCCTTCTCCAACTCCTTAATGGCCTGATAAACCCAACTTTGTTGGCTTGGATGTGTGTTTGGCTATGTGTAATCCTGCTAGTTCCCTTATTCCTTGGAAAATCATGCCCAACTCGGGGGTGGTAGCGTTGCTGAGAGATTAAGGAGCACGCTGACCTATGGTTGGGTGGAATGTTGTAGCGACGTCGCTGGTTGTGGAGCAAAGTTTCCATAAGATAAGTGATCTGTCCATTTTACTTCTGCAACTGTAAATTCTATTAATGAGAATGATAAACATGTTGAATGAATTCTTGAATGAATGCATGATAATTCCACTGTGCAAGACTCATAATTGTTGCTGTATATGTTGAATAGTTGCATCTGTGCATGTGTCACTGTAATGCATTTTCCTGTGTGCATATTCTAGCTCAATATATAAGTTTCAGCATTCTGTTTATGAAATTTTATTCCTGTACATGCTCATGGGGCTTTTAGCCCGGGTGGTTAACTCCACGGATCACGTCCTCTTGCCGGTCGGAGGCATGGGGATGTGACATATGGTATCTTGCCAATCGTTTTTCAACGTTGATTAATTATTGTATCATAATTGTGTCTTGATAAACCACACATTTTCCTTTAGACACATGCTCTCTTCCTACTGCAGTCCTGTTAAATGTTTCCATACTTGACAGCTCGGTGTTTTTCCTTCAGCTTCATCGATTAGGGGATTTCCATTTATTTTCTTTTAAAAAAACCTTATTCTACTGGTCACTCGAGACACTTCTGCTTTATTACAACAATAACCATACATTTTGTTTTTTATTGGCATTGTTGCATCAAGTGGGTTATGGGAGTCGAATTCAAATGTTTGCAAACTTAAATCTCACACTAAGGTCTCTATTATTTAATATTTGTATTTAAGAAAGTTAATTCAACAACAATTTGTGATGAAAGTTAAGTTAAAACCTCACATCAAGCCGTGCATAAACCTTACACCAAGATGGTCAATTGTCAAATAATTGTTGCAATTGAATATTTAAGTATGGATAAGTTATTGATACCTCTCAAGTAAAATGACTTTCACCTTTTAGAAAGGTTTAATTTTATATATAATTAGCATTATTAAGTATAAACAATATAAACAGTTTATTTATATATATAAATAGCATTATTAGGTGAAAATTATAAAATTTTTAATATTATCTATATATATATATATACATAAAACATTATTAAGTATACAAAATATAAAATGTTTAATTATATATATTCAACCATAACTATCTTTAACCATGATAAACAATGAAATTAAAAAATAGTCAATTTTTGTAGATAACCATTAAGAAAATCATAAAAATTATATATGTGTGTGTTAATATTATATTTTATATTTAAGAAAAATTAGTTATGTTAATTACTTAATTTAAAAACAAATAATGTAGTTAGTTTGGTCGGTAGATTAAAGAGAATTAGTTTTGGTATTATATTCTTTTAGCTATTTTTTAGATTGTATATTTAACTATATATAATTAAAATGTTTTATAACAATTTTGACATTATGTTTTTCACAAACTATTAATAATATGTCAAATTAATAAATAAAAGAACCCATATACACTATTAAGTTAGTTAAGTTTATAACTTTGTTTTAAGATGAGTATTTTTTTTCAAATTTTTTTACATGAGTACTCTTTTTTTTTCAAAAAATCTAGCATGATTATTAAATTCAAGCATAGTAAAGAAAAGTCGTCCACGGTACACTATTGTAAAACTTGTTCAACCATCACCTATCTAAAATATAATCAATTTTAATAGATAACCATTAGAAAAACATAAAAATTATATTATAATTACAATCATACAAAATCAATATTATATTTTATATTTAAAAAAAATAATGTAGTTATGTTAATTATATAATTTTAAAAAAATTGTAGTTTACTATATATATAATTAACATATTCTATAACAATTTTGAAATGATATATTTACTGAAACAATTCATATTTTTGACATTATGTTTTTAACTAACTATTAATAATATGTCAAATTAATAAATAAAAGAGTCCATATACATTAGTATTTTTGTTTTTCAAAAAATTTAACATGAGTATTTTTTTTTTAATTAACATGACATGCAATTACACAAAAAAATAAAAAAAATCATCACATGTACATTATCCATTTAGTTAAGTTCATAGTGTATTTGTTACAAAATTACAAATCCATTATTAAAACATTCCAATATTTTCTTCATGTATTACCAATCAAATAAAATATATGATGGTTTTAGGGTTAGCTAAAATATAGATCCAAATTTATAAAAATATTAATAGTTTGTTACCCTTGCCACACTACTAATAGAATGGTTAATGTTAAATCGATATAACTGAAAAGATGAACATTCTAATTGGTACAATAATGGCATACCCAAAATTGACATCATACGAAAATACCATATGTTAATCAATTGACATTGTCAATCAATTGAATGTCGTATATCAATTGACATGTTGCATTATGAAATCCATTTTATTCACTTATATCAACTTAGTGTGATGTCTCATTATGGCATGGCATATTACATCATTCAATGAATTTTATCTAACATGATGACATTTTGCAAGGGTTTTATGTTGCACTCATCTTCATTCTAATCACATTATACTTATATGTCATGTTTTACTTATGTCGGCTTAATACATTAATCTATGGTTATGTCGCATTCTCGCTTAAAGTTTTGTTATGTCACATTCTTGCTAAGTTCCTCAATGAATTTGTCATGTTATGATGTTCAACAAGGGTTATATGAAATTGCAACGTTTTGCAAGGGTTTTGTCACATTCTGATGTATATCAAGTGTTATGATACATTTTGGCATTCATCAAGGCTTATGTCGCTTTGTGACATTGATCAAGGGTTATATCTATATGCTGACACAATCCAATATGTGACACATTAATAATGTGACATTTGACGTTCATTAAGGATTATGTCCCATTGTGATTTTTGTCAAGGGTTACGTTAAATTGTGATGTTCATCAAGGGTAATGTCACATTGCGACATTCGTTAAGGGTAATGTCACATTGCAACATCTGTCAAGGGTTGTGCGGAATTGTGATAATGTGAAAGATGTGACATTCGATATTCATCAAGGATTGTGTCGCATTATGATGTTTATTAAGGGTTACTTTGAATTGTGACTTCATCAAGGGTAATGTCACATTGCAACATTCATCAAGGGTTATGCGGAATTGCGATAATGCGCAAGATGTGACACATTAATAATGTGAAATTCGACATTCATCAAGGATTATGTCGCATTGTGATGTTTATTAAGGGTTACATTGAATTACATCGTTCATTAAGGGTTATGTCTCATTACGACATTCGTCAAGGGTTATGTCTCATTGTGACATTCGTCAAGCAATATGGGACATTGATCAAGGATTATATGTATATGCCTACACAACCCAAGATGTGACACATTAATAATGTGAAATTCGACGTTCATTAAGGATTATGTTGCATTGCGATGTTTGTCAAGGGTTATGTTAAACTGTGATGTTCATCAAGGGTAATGTCACATTGTGACATTCGTTAAGGGTAATGTTACATTACAACATCCATCAAGGGTTATGTAGAATTGTTATCATGTGCAAAAGATGCGGCGTTCGAAATTGATCAAGGATTATGTTGCATTATGATGTTTATTAAGGGTTACATTGAATTGCAACTTCATCAAGGGTAATGTCACATTGCGACATTCATCAAGGGTTATGCAGAATTGTGATAATGCAAAAGATGTGACACATTAATAATGTGACATTCAACATTCATCAAGGATTATGTCACATTGTGATGTTTATTAAGGGTTACAATGAATTGCGACATTCATCAAGGGTTATGTCTCATTGCGATATTCGTTAAGGGTTGTGTCTCATTGCGACATTCGTCAAACGCTTTGCGACATTGATCAAGGATTATATGTATATGCTGACATAACCCAAGATGTGACACATTAATTTAATGTGACATTCAACGTTCATTAAGGATTATGTCGCATTGTGATGTTTATCAAGGGTTACGTTAAATTGTGATGTTCATCAAGGGTAATGTCACGTTGCAACATTCGTTAAGGGTAATGTCACATTGCGGCATCCATCAAGGGTTATGCGGAATTGTGATAATGTGAAAGATGTGAAATTTGACATTCATCAAGGATTATGTTGGATTATGATGTTTATTAAGGGTTACATTGAATTGCAACTTCATCAAGGGTAATGGCACATTGCGACAATCATCAAGGGTTATGCAGAATTGCGATAATGCACAAGATGTGACACATTAATAATGTGACATTCGACATTCATTAAGGATTATGTCACACTATGGTGTTTATTAAGGGTTAAATGAATTGCAACATTCATTAAGGGTTATGTCTCATTGCGATATTCGTTAAGGGTTATGTCTCATTGCGACATTTGTCAAGCACTTTGCGACATTGATCAAGAGCTATATGTATATGCCGACACATCCCAAGATGTGACACATTCATAATGCGACATTCGATGTTCCTTCAGGATTATGTCGCATTGTGATGTTTTTCAAGGGTTACGTTAAATTGTGATGTTCATCAAGGGTAATGTCAATGACACTCGTTAAGGGTAATGTCGCATTGCAACATTCGTTAAGGGTAATGTCACATTGTGACATTCGTCAAGGGTTATGCATAATTGTGATAATGTGCAAGATGTAACTTTATACATTCATCAAGGATTATGTCATATTATGATGTTTATTAAGGCTTACATTGGATTGCGACTTCATCAAGGGTAATGTCACATTGTGAAATTCATTAAGAGTTATGCGGAATTGCGATAATGTGCAATATGTGACACATTAATAATGTGACATTTGACATTCATTAAGGATTATGTCTGTCACGTCCCCATCCCTCTGACCGAGCAGAGAGGATGCGACCATGGCCTTAACCAGCCGGGCTAAGAGCCCATGAACATGTACATGCATAAAAATTGCATAAACAGAATGCTGCAAGGAAATGCAATAAGCAAAACATGCACAGTTGCCATTGTATATTATACACAGCTATAGTTAATTATCATGCATAGCGGAATCAACATGCATTCACACAAGCATTCAACATGTTCATTACTTTCATTAACAGTAAATATAGTTGCAGAAGTAAAAATGGACAAGATTACTTATCTTAAGATGAATTCGTTTAGCAACCAGCTACGTCACTGCAACGTTCCACCCAACCATAGGCCAGCGTGCTCCTTAATCTCTCAGCAACGCTGCCACCCCCGAGCTGGGCATTATTCTCCAAGGAATAAGGGAACATCAGGCTTACATGTAGCCAAGGATACACAAAACACACAGCCAAGCCAACAGAGTTGGGTTTATCAGGCCATCAAGGAGTTGGGAAAGGCTCGCTGCTAAGATGGTGAGCTCATTACAGAGCCAAGAACACCTACACCAGAACTAGCCTAACCTCTAAGACACCCAAACACACCCAACACAAGGAATCAGTCCCTTCTCTGCTACACAGTCCCTCAGGCCCTGCATTCCCTTCCAGTGCTATTCAGGGGTGATGGAGAAGAAGGCCATCTCTCTAGCTCTATCTGTGTGGTTTCCAACCACCAGGTTTATCAAGCAAAACTAAGCCAGTATCCCTTCTCCTTACACAGTCCGAAGACCAACCATTGCATGTATGCAATTACTTAGAATTACAGCTGAACAGGGGAAAACAAATCCCAAGTGAAATATACAGTCCCAAACGTATCAGTGGACATGGGGAAAGAACAACAGTTCTGAAATGTAATCAGCATACATTACCAACATACACGGGGAAGACAACAGTCCATTTTTTTCACAATCGAGGCCGCTGGGGAAAAACGTATGCAGAACACACTTTGGGACGAATTTACAGTATCCCTACCGGTGTGTGAAAAATCACAATGTAGAACCCACGAATTAGCCCCTGATCAAAGGACGGAGCCACACCATTCTCCAATTCACAGAGAAAAAAAACTACATGGTTAAAACCAGGAAATCCTGTGCGTGAGAGACTAATGAATGGGAAATGGTTCAGGCGTGAAAATGAACAGCCCACAGAGAGGACGTGGAAGTGGATGTGTGTGAGCCTTCAGCACAATCGTGGAGAGTGAAATCCCTGTGTGTGGATGAGCAACGTGAGGAAGGAACAGACTGTGGAGGTAGTATGCAGTTGAGAGAGTGCTTGGGTGTTTCTTGCTGGTGGAGTGTGCGTGTGGGTGAGGACTGACAGTCCTGCCACCCCACTCCCCAAAACAATTAACTTCCTCAACCACCACCAGCCTTTCTTAATGAAAGTGGTTGGAATAAAACAAAGGAAGAAGACACATGGGTTTTTTTTTCTCTCATTGGCCAAGGTTGACAATTTCCCCTACCCTTATCCTTGTGAAAATCATGCCCCTTTCGATTTAATTTCCATGATCGTAGCTGGTAGGGTTCATTTAATTAATTATAGATGCATATTTACATGATGACCAACATAATATATGCCGTATGCCCCGATATACCATCGGTGACAAATTCAAATCCAAAACATAACATAACCGATCAATGGTGGGGTCTTGGCCTTTAGCTCCACACCATGATCATTTACAATTTATACATCATATACATCTAATGTAACGGGGTCAAAACCAAGACATTACAATGTCGCATTAAGATGTTTTTTAAGAGTTACAATGAATTACGACGTTCATCAATGGTTATGTCACATTTCCACATTGGTTAAGGATTTTACTACATTGTGACAATTCCTAGGATGTGACACATTAATAATGTGACATTTCAATTTTAAGGAAATTTCATATCACAATGTGAAGTATGTGCACGTGGTTTACCAAAGTCAACCATGGTTAACTATGGTCAAACTAAAGTCAAACATGGTTAACCAAAGTTAACTATAATTAATTAGAGTCAATCCTTACTCAATAAAGTCAACCATGATTGACTTTGACAAAACTACAGTTAAGCATGGTTGACCAAAGTACACCATTCTTTGTTACGATGTCCAATAAATGCCAAAACAACCAAAGACATGACACATTAATAATGTGACATTTGGCGTTCATTAAGGGTTATTTCTCATTATGATGTTTATCAAGGGTTATGTTTCATTGTGAAATTCATTGAGTGTTATGTCACATTTCAAAATTTCTCAAGGGTTATTTCGCATTATGACAATGACCAAATAGTGACACATTAATATTATGAAGTATGGCTATGTGGTTTACTAAAGTGAACCATTGTTAACTATGGTCAAATTAAAGTCAAGCATGGTTAACCAAAATGAACCATGATTAATTAAATGCAATCCTTAGTCGCTAAAGTCAACAATGGTTGAATTTGGATAAACTAAAGTCAAGCATGGTTTAGCAAATTCAACCATGGCTTGCTACAGTCTCTAATATATGTCGACACAACCAAAGATGCTACACATTAATAATGTGACATTTGACGTTCATCAAGGTTTACATCAATTTTTGATGTTTATCAAGAGTTACACTGCATTGCGACATTCATCGAGTGTTATGTTGCACTACGACATTGGTTAATGGTTATGTTTCTTTACAACAATGCCTAAGATACGAGGCATTAATATCATGACATTCAATGTTTAGGAAATTTTATCTCGCATTGTGACTTATGGCCATGTGGTTAACTAAAGTAAACAATGGTTAACTATGATCAAGTTAAAGTAAAGAATTGTTTACCAAAGTCAAATGTGATTAACTTTGGTCAACCATGCTTAACTTTATTTTGACCAGATAAGTAACCATGGTTGAATTTAGTGAGGCATTCTTGACTTTAGATAGATGTGGCCATAGTTCACAATGCGACATGAGATTGTTGGACATCAAATGTCACATTAGTAATGTGTCCCATCTTGGGCATTCTCACAATGTGAAATAACCCTTGATGAATGTCACAATGTGACATAACCTGTCACTGCCACATTTTTCAACACACTTGATTAAGGTGACGTGGAGTTGGCAGTTCGGTAAGATGTTGCGCTCTTGCTTGGAAAAGATAACAAGCTCCCATACTCACCACCAGCAAGGAGCGTCAGGAGTGTGGCACACTCCCAAGGTAAGTGCCCAGATGCATTAGCACAGGTGCCCCTCGGCAACAATGAAAAAAGGGTGCTTTGACGGCAGGCACCTTAGTACACTTGGAAATAGGTGTTTCAAAAAAGAAGTTCCTTAGCGCACTTAGTGACATGAAGGTGAGCGCTCCGGCAAGGCGTACCCACATGAGAGGCAGACGGGTGCTTGGTGATGAGCACCCCAATGACGGTGACAGGTGCGTGACCCTTGAGCATGTGGATGGATGAGCGGGATGGAAAAGGTGTTTGAAAAATAGACACACGACCCTTAGTGTGGACACACAACCCTTAGACACGCGGATAGGATGGATGCTTCGACAGATAGATCGATGGGCGCTCAGACAAAAGCATGCACGACGATGACGGTAGTTGGGCGACGGACGCATGTGCGACAATTGAAGATGTTTAGCGATGGGCGCTCTAGCAAAGGTGATGGGAGAGTGAAAAAATGGTGATGTGGGAACACGCACACATAATGTGGACCGGAGGAGTGTCGATGAAGTTGACCAAGGGGTTTGTCGGCAAGTGGACCCGGAGTGAGTGTTATGTCACGGACAACAGACAGCATGCGGAAGTGGACCTAGGGGATGGCGTGAGCAAAAATAAAGAGCACCTAAGCGCCCCTATAAAGGCACAAGACGCTAAGGCAAGAGATAATCAAAGAGATCAAGCAAGAAGTGGCCAAGTAGCTCTGCTCCCAAATGAACTTTGCAACAGCAAACAAAGACGCAGTCATCAAGAAAGGAGACAAAGCACGGTGGCTAGGAGTTTTTTGAATTTTCTCTACGGTCTTTATTGTTGGGTTCGCTAGCTATGACAAAAGCTAGTGCGACACCTTTTTGGTTGTTTTTACCTTCTTGATGTATTGTGCATTTTAGCTGGTTCGGTGCACACGAGATTTTTAGCCGAGTTAAGGGAGCTCTCACACTTGTCAATAAAATCAGTTACAGAGGCTCTGCGGTGTGGCAACTTCACCCATATTTTTTGTTGTCTTTTCTGGTGAAGTGTTAGCTGAACATTAACTATTAAATGAAGATAACTATGAATAATTATAAGTGTTAAGAAATTGCTTCCGCATATTGGGTTTAGGTGTAGTCTGCAGGCTAGGTGCTTGGGTGGGAAAACCTCCACGTGACCTTCCTAGCAGTGATGCATGTCCCATTTCAGTCATTGAATACTAGCGTTGGATTAGGGCTGTGACTTGTGGTATCAGATCCATTTTCGCTCTGTGGTAACATTGAAGCAGACTTGTTGCCGGACGAAGGTGGTTTCATGGAGGAATCCATGATTCGAAAGGTCTCTCCATAGAGCACCTTGAAGCAAACAGAACACTAGAGTAAACAGGCGTTAAGGGAAGCATCTACAGGTGGCAGTTGGAGGCGCGCCTGGAAGGTGGTGTCCGCAGGAGGATGCATCTCACTAAGTATCACTTCACATGTTGAAGATGCACTCAAAAGAGCGCTCTGCAGTGAAGGCACTCACCGCAACAAGAGAGGCATCCACAGGATGCGTGCTTAAGATAGAAGCGTGCTCTGTGGTAGACCCACACTCCATAGGAGGCAGTGTGCTTTGCAAATCCACGCACTCTGTAGGAGCAATGGTGACAGGGTTTCTTAGGATGAAAAGTAGCGTGCAATCTTAGATGTATGCTTTGGAAAAGGATGCGTGCACCAAATGACAACAGAGTTGTGTGCTCTGTAGTGCACCTAGTGTTTGGGCACTCAGTTGGGAAAAGGTGACGTGCCAGTTTGGTGGTGCGTTTAGAAAACAAAGAAGAGCACCGATGAGGGTGTGCTCCATGAAAGAAAGTGCACACAGGTTGAAGTGCACCAAGGAAAACAACAAAAGTGCACCTACGACAAAACAAAGGTGTGTTTTGACAGTTTTTCAGGGTAAGGCATTTTGACAGTTTTTGGAGGCTTTTGGTGGAAGTGCTCCACACTCGTAAATTGTTGGCTTTGTTGTTTGCAAGAGCATTGCTTAAAAACCTTAAGTATAGAAGTGAGCTATTATGGAGAATGGAAAACTCGGGATGGGGGACTATTGAAGTCCTCCCGAATAAAGTGAAGCTTCGTTGGAAAACTAAGCTAGAAATTCCTACAATGAACAGGTCTATGGAAAGGGACTCAAAGTTGACAGAGAATATCGAAAGTGCAATGAAGAAGTGCTAGGAAGAGTTCAAGGAAGGAATGGAGAAGGAATTCCGAGACTTGGTTTCATTGCCAAAAACAGAGATGTTTCGGTTGCTGACTCCCATGGACCAAGTTATGGTAGGGAAGACCGCTCAGAAGAGAGCTTGTCGGAAGCAACCGAAAGCGACAAAAAAGAAGACTGTTTCTTACTATGTGTGTGAGAAATACCATTATGAAAGGGACTTCCTTGACAAAGCAGATTGCGATCAAGAAAATAAACTGGCAAGGTTGGCGTCGTTGAGGATGGTGGCAGCTCCTTAACCTTTAGCAGAGGTTATTGAAGCTGTATGAGCGGTAGAAGCTTGCATAGCAAATGTAAAGGGAAGTTAGCTGGACATCCTATTGAGTTTGAGTTTTGTGGAAGCTACGGTGAGTGGCCTTAAATTTTTCACACTTTTTGACATAGGTGCTACTCACAGTTTGGTGAGTAGACACATAGTATCATCACTTTATAGTTCGCTAGAAAGCAACCAAGCACGGTTCAAGGCGGTGAACTCGGAGATGGAGTTGGTGACAGGGAGAGTTATGTAGCTCCTCTTACAGTTGGAAGATGGCAAGGGTGAGTTGACTTGAAGGTCATTCCATTAGATGATCATTTGATAGTCTTGGGACAAGATTTCCTTCGATTGGATAAGGCAGTGCTGGTTTTGTAGGTCGCTTAGTGTTCTTGGGAGAGGCCAAAGTATGGAGCTTGCCTTTGACGATGAAGAGCAAGTTGGGACGTTGGCCTAGGATATCTTCGGTTCAGATTTACGAAGAGTCTAGAAAGTCCAAAAACTTGGCTCAAAGCGACATTTTACAGCAACAAACTTCGGTAGAATAAGGCAAAAGAAGCACCAGTGAGGAAGTTGTTTGTTCTATGGAAAGAAAGTTTCTTTCATTGGAGGGGAAGCTAAAGCAAGTCCAATGGGAGGTTGGCTTGTTGTGTGTTCGAGAGAAGGAAACATGGGTTAATTCAAGACTTGATGATGAGGGGAATCACGTTGAAGTGTTGAACCTTGGAAACAAAGAACAATTGATTTTGGGGCAGAATGCTCATTGTGACAGAAGCACCAGTGAATAAATTCCATTACATGATGTGACAAACATAGTGGAGTTTTGTGTTCATGCGATGGGAATTCTGGAATCGAAGCTAACTCGGGAAAAGTTGGCTAAGGTGGGTTGTCGTCCTAGTGAAACGGAGGAATTCCTTTTTCTTTTGGTGAGCAAGCACTTGTGAGAGAAGGTGGAGGCTAAGGAAACTATTGCTGTTATCGCTTTGTTGTTGCACGTGACACCAGAAATGACACTAACTTCAGATAGCTTGGAGGTTTGCACCATGGAAAAAGACCCCTTTGAAGGGTTGAGCAAGAATGCAAAGAAGAAGGCCAAGGGGAAGTTGCGATGAGAAAAGGCTAGTAAAGAGTCTTTGGCAGGCTCATTTGACGGTTACATGGAGGCAGCGGAGGTGAGCACATTTGAGTTTGATAGTGTTGGGTTTCACAAGTAATTGGCTCGTTTGAAGGAGCTTAGTAACCACGATGCAGCAGCCAATGCAGCACATAGACACATATGTTAGGAATACTTGGGCGACGATGGCCTAGGGCATTACCCAACTCTTCTCACTTGACCATGCGTTACTTAGGCTCGCTACTGTCGGTGACGATGGCGAGGCATTAGGCACCTTATTGTAGTGGCATAGAAAGACAGAAATCACCAAGTAAAAGACAGGTGGTCTTAAGTGAAAAATGCAGTTGGCTAGAGGATGCTGAAAAGAGCCAAGGAAAGTTGGTTCTGGAACACAAAAGTTTGTCTTGTGAGGAGATGTTGCAATTGGATTAGCTACCCAATCGGCCAAGTCATAGGGGCCCAATGAATGGAAACGAGAAGTAATGCAAGTAATAATGGTTGCAAAGTAGGTGGTCAGAAGTGTGACTACGGATGAAAGATGAACAGTTTAGAGGTTGTGGCGGGTATGACTTGATTCATGCAGATTGTTGTGGCAGATGGTGCGTTGTCGGGACGACAACAATTTTAACTGGGGGAGGCTTTCATGGCCACGTTTTTCCAGCACACTTAAGTGTCGGCACACTTAGGTAAGGTGTCATGGACTTGGAAGTTCGGCAATATGTTGCGCTCTCATTTGGAAAAGCTAGCAAGCTCCCTCACTCAGCACCGGCAAGGAGCGTCGAGAGTGTGGCATGCTCCCAAGGTAAGCGCCCACATGCATTAGTATGGGCGCCCCTTGGAAACAATGACAAATGGGTGCTTTGATGGCGGGCACCTTAGCGCACTTGGAAACAGGCGATTTGGACGGGAAGTTTCTTGGTGCACTTAGCAACATGGAGGTAAGCGCTCCGACAAGGAGTGCCCACATGACAGGAAAACAGGAACTTTGTGATGAGCACCCCAACGACGGTGATGGGTGTGCGACCCTTTAGGCGTGGGACCCTTGAGGACATGGACAGTCGAGCGGGCTGGCAAAGGTGTTCAAAAAGTGGCCGCATGACCATTGGTGTGGGTGTGCAGCCCTTATATGTGCGAATAGGATGGGCGCTCTGACAGATAGACCAGTGGGTGCTCAGACGGAAGCACGTGCCAATGGTGACTGCATTTGGGTGACAGACATGCTTGTGGAAATGGAAGAAGTTTAGCGACAGGTGCTCTAGCGGAGGTGATGGGCGCGCACACACATAACGTGGACCAGAGGAGCGTCAACGAAGTTGACCAACGGGTGCATCGACAAGTGGACCTGAAGGTGTGTCAGTAAGTGTTAAGAAATCGCTTCCACATATTGGGTTCAGGCGTAGTCTGCAGGCTAGGCACTTGGGCGGGAAAACCCCCACGCAGCCTTCCTGGCAGTGCCGCACGTCCCATTTCGGTTGTTGAAGACTAGCACTGGATTGGGGCTATGACATAACCCTTGATGAATGTCACAATTTAATATAAGCTTTGATAAACACCACAATATGACATAACCCTTGGTGAACGTCGAATGTCACATTATTCATGTGTCACATATTTGGTTGTATCGGCATATACCATGAAATTTTATGTCATGGTTGGATATTATTTGACCATGATTGACTTTAGTTCATAGTGCTTGACTGTGGTTGACAATGGTTAACTATGTTTGACATTGGTTAACCACGATTGACTTTGGTTAATGAAGGTTGACTATTTTTTAAGTCATGGTTGATTATTATTTGACCATGGTTGACTTTAGCGGACCATGATTAAATTTAACTAACCAATATTGATTTTAGTATGACATAGTTAAGCCATGACTAACGTTACATAATGACATTCATTAAGGGTTATGTCACATTACAACATTGGTCAAGATGTATGTTGCATTGCAACAATGCCCAAGGTGTGACACATTAATAATGCGACATTCGATGTTTAGAAAATTTCTTGTTGCATTTTGAACTATGACCATGTGATTCACCAAAGTAAACCATGGTTAACTATAGTGAAACAAGACTTGGTAAAGTCAACCATGGTTTACTATGTTCAAATTAAAGTCAATCATAGTTAAATTAAATAAATAATATTATTTTATTATAATTAATTACCTTTTTTAATACTTTTAATTAAATTGACATATTTAATAAACATGGGCATGATACGTGTGTATTTTACTAAGAATAATACTTTATTATACTATATTATAATGTTATAATTAAATAAAACTATTTTGAAATAAATATTTCTACTTTATTATTATACTATAACATTATAATTAAACATTTTCACATACTATTATATTAACTATATTTAATAAAGTATAATTAAATATGTTAATTGAATGATAATATTTTAATTAATTATTATTAATGTATATGTCGACATAACCACAATCAAACACAATTAACTAAAGTCAAGCATGGTTTACGAAAGTCAACCATGGTTCACTATAGTGTTCGATATATGTCGAAACAACCAAATATTCGACACATTAATAATGCAACATTAGGCGGTTATCAAGGTATGTTCCATTACAACATTCATCAAGGGTTATGTCACATTGTGACATTGGTCAAGGGTTATGTTTCACTACAAAAATACCCAAGATGTGACAGTTTAATAATGCGACATGAAATTTGATTTTAAGGAAATTTCATGTCACATTATAAAGTATGGCCATGTGGTTTACTAAATTCAACCATGGTTAACTATGGTCAAACTGAAGTCAAATATGGTTAGCCAAAGTCAACTACAGTTAATTTAAGTCAATCCTTACTCAATAAAGTTGACCATGGTTTACATTGAGAAAACTAAAGTCAAGCACGGTTGACAAAACTACACCATGGTTTGTTACAGTGTCCATGGTGTTGATGTTCACTAAAGTCAACCATGGTTAACTATATGCCTAAAATAGGAGACATTAATAATGTGACATTCCATTTTTAGGAAATTTCATGTCGCATTGTGAACTATGCTCACGTGGTTCACTAAAGTTGACAATGGTTAACTATGGTCAAGTTATTAAAGTTAAGCATGGTTAACCAAATTCAACCACGGTTAACTAATGTCAAACCTTACTTGAAAAATTCAACCATGGGTTACTTTGGCCAAACTAAAGAGAAGCATGGTTCACCAAAGTACATTGTGGTTCATTACAATGTTGAGTATATGTTGACACAACCAAATATTCAATACAATAATAATGTCACATTTGCCATTCATTAAGGGTTATGTTGTGTTGTGATGTCTATAAAGGGTTACATTGTATTGCAACATTCATTAAGTGTCATGTCATAAATATCATCATTCAACTAACATATTTTATTATAATTAATTGTATTTTTCAATGATTTTAATTAAATTGGAATATTTAATAGACGTGAACATGATAGACATGTATTAAGAATACTACTTTTTAAAGTATAATAATTATAATAGTTATTATTTTATTATTTATAAATTAAAAATATATATATATTTATGACATGAATATAATACTTTAATATGCTATATTATAATATTGTAATTAAATAAGAATATTTTGAAATTAAATAATTCTACTTTATTATTATACTATACTGTTATATTTAAACATCTTTAAATATTATTATATTAATTATCTTTAATAAAGTATAATAAAATATGTTAATTGAATTATCTTTAAAGTTGGTATTTCCACAAATACTAAAGAAGAACTTATGGCATTGTGGGCTTTGTTGACTGTGACTAAGAGTATGGGAATCCCATTACTGAATATTTTTGGAGATTCAATAGTTATCATTAATTGGGCATATTTTCAAGCATCACTAGATCCTCCCTATTTGAGTGACTGGTGTATGGACACCAGAAGACTGATGTCTGGCTTTTCATCCCTGACCTTCAAGCATACATATTGAGAACTCAATCAGCTTGTGGACAATTTATAAAAAAAAACCCAAACTTTAGCTCCTGGTTGTGGCTCCTTCTTTAAGTTTTTTGATGGCATTTTTGTCATGACTAATTCCTTTCAACTATTTTGAGCATGGTGCAGGAGCAATGCTCCTTTTTTCAGCACCCTACGATGGATTTTATATTTTTTATGGAGCGGGCTTTTTTTATTGCAGCACTGCTCAACTTTGTCTCCTCGATATGTATGATTAATGGGCAGGTCTTGATTTGGAGATATCTTGTCTCAGGGTCTTGTCTTTCTTTCTTTGGAAGATCTTCAGTTTATTTGAGTGATGATTCTGCTTTCCCTCCCCATTGCTTACTCAAACTTGTGAGGTTGGTTCTGGTTGTATGTATGATGGAGCATACCCTTTGCGATGTATGAAGTGCCCCAATAGTCGAGATGTATATCAGATGTCCTTTGATTCATTAATAAATAACAAGGTCAAGATTTTTTCTTCTAAAACAAAACAATGGAGCTATGACAAATCAAATACTTAAATAAAAATGTCCATCTAAAATTTTAAAATTTAAAATATTTTCACATGACTTATTTAAAAAAATAATTAAAACAATAATATTAATTATGTTATTTAAAATATATCATCTAATAAATATTTGTTTATATATCTATATATAATCAATTAAAAAAAGCAAATACAAAAATAAATGTTAAACTATCTAAAGATTGTCTAAAATATGCATAATTATGAAACATAGTTAATGCTTCAAATCTTATTGATTCCTTGATATTTGGTTATATGGTTTCCTTTTTCATAATTATGTGACAATTTTTTAAAGAATATGCAAATAATCTATAAGGAATTCGATCAAACCAAATGGATTCTTTCTCATGAGTTTTCTAGATAAATAAAAATATAAATATAAAAACAAACGAACAAACAACATATCAAATATATATTTTAATACTTGTTCCATCAAAATTTAATTTAAAAGTTTAAGTTATAGTTTACTTAAAAAAAGTGTGCATAAAGCCCTACTTCCTAATAATAATAAAAAAAAACTCTTCTTAGTATCATAACCTAACCAGACCAAGTATTAATGTAGACACATCATCTTATTTGTAGAACAAGACCTTTGCTGTCCATGACAAAATCAATTACTTAAATAAAAATATCAACCTAAAATGTGACAAACTCTCATATATATATATATATATATATATATTCAAACATTTTTACATTAATTATTTATATATATAATCAAATTAAAAAAAAAAAACTAAATGTTAAAATATGTCCAATCATGAAACATGTTTAAGGGTTCACATCTTATTTATTCCCTTGAGGTTACTTTTGATTTTTTCGTTAAAAGACTTAATACGCCTAATTTATAATGGTTGTGGTCACAAAATAAAGTGCTATCTTCACTATCTAAGTTTTATTACCATTTTATAAAACAAGAGCCACGTGGTGGCAATGTCCCCGACATTGCTATTTGCAATGAGGAGAAGCTATTTTGTATAGGGGTTGAATATATTGAATATAATGGTTTAATTGTTATTTTGGTAAAAGAGTAGAGATATGGATGCATATAGGACTATGAGGCAATGTTCATATCCATTAAAAAATATTAAAGATACATATTTTTCATAGTAGTTTCTTATATATTTCAATGCCTAATATTTTCATTATGAACTCTTTAGATGACAACCACTTACATGTGAAAGAAAATCATGTGTCAAAATTATAGAGTAAATAAAATAGCATGACATTTGTATATATATATAAAGATAAGCTAGGGCACCCAAAGATCTAGATTTACCTTAACCTTTGTATTGGTAATAAAAAAGGTTATGCCATCGAGATGTATCTTTAACTTTAAGGTTAATATGTAAACACAAATTGGAAAGAATGTTGGGTTTTTATCTTAAACTCGATTTGTGCTTCTTTTGTGGAAGAATGTTCATGATAAATATATGTGTGGGTATTTTTAAAAGAAATATAATTTATTCTCTTCTGGTTAAGGATTTCAAGAAGCTAATGAACATCAAGGTTTCATCTTTGTCATTGAGTTTATCAAACATTAAAAACATAATCAAAGATCAAGGTTTCATCATTGTCATTTGAGTTTATGCAAACGCAAATTGGAAAGAATGTTGGGTTTTTATCTTGTTCTCGATTTATGCTTCTTTTGTGGAAGAATGTTCATGATAAATATATGTGTGGGTACTTTTAAAAGAAATATAATTTATTCTCTTCTGGTTAAGGATTTCAAAAAGCTAATGAACATCAGGGTTTCATCTTTGTTATTGAGTTTATCAAACATTAAAAAGATAAATAAATAAATATTAACTCATAAAATAAAATAAAATAAATATTAAAATAAAATAAAACATAAAATTTCTAATTATCATAAACATCTAAGGTATTACTTTTCATTCCATGGCTTGCTGTAAAATTTTAAAATTTAATAATAATAAAAATATGATGAGAAATAAGATTTCAAAATTTAATAAAAACATAATGAGCATTGGGCAGGGTCCGTTGTGGATTTGAAATTACCATGCCATTAGGATTTCAAAATTGAATGAAAAATCCATCCTGAAGCAACTTAAGTTTAGGTAATAGTCCGATTTTAAACATTCTATACCAAAATAAAAATTGAATGAAAAATCCAGCCGGAAGCAACTTAAGTTTAGGTAATAGTCTGATTTTAAACATTCTATACCAAAATAAGTAAGAAAGATCAAGGCAAGGAAAGACTCAATATTTTTACCCTCTCACCTTTTGTAAATAATATTTTCAAAATGACTCAGAAATTCTCACCAAAAGCATTATTTGAATCATGGGTACCAAAAGCATTTTTTGAATCGTGGGTTTTTTAATTGCGGGATGTAGTATATTAGTGCCATGCAATAATGGTGTATTACTGTTTTGTAGACTAAATTATGGTAGGTATATATATTCTAGAATCCTGTTTGGGTTAAGGGTTAGGGTCAGTGGCTAAAACCCAGGATTTTTTATTTGATATCATTTTGTCTTTTCATTTATCTAATAGGTATCCTCATCCAAGGGGACCCCAACAAAGAGAAAATTCCACTGTGAGAACCCTGGCAATGAATTTCTTGGAAAAATCCCCAATGCAGAAGAAGGATTTGCAAACTCAAAAGAATAATGGATATCCAATTAATTCAAACATTGAAAGTTTCAGCAAAGAAATTCAATCCGGCATGCTATCTTAGTATACAGAATTCAGTTTCAGTCCTCCAATTATTGCCTACAGGGATGAGCCTTACATGACAGAAACACCGGCTTCCACAAATAGTGATACAGCTACAGAGTTTTTTTCTTACGGTGACATGTGGATCGATACATCAGAAGAAGCGCAATTGGAGTCAAGCAAAGAATTCCCAAATGAGGGAAATAATAATATTGAGGAGAAGGAATTTGGAGGTTTTGATGATATAGGTAAAGCGGTCGAAATCTGAGAGCGAGGTTGAAGCTTTGGATTCTTGGATCCATTGTTTTGCTGATAAAAAAAAGAAACCCTCTAAGCTAGTGCATCTTATTCTAGCCATAGCCGTTGTACAGAGCAATTCAGGCAAGGTAAAGTTTCCAGAAACTACACAAAAAATTCTGCTAAGTTGGCCACCATCTCGAGGTATAAATTTTGAATGATGTACGTGTGCTTAAATGATTGAAATACAAATATTGTCTTTGTCTTCAAATTGTCATAAAATTTGGATCTACTTTGTGGAAATGAGAGAAATCATGGCCCCCAACTCTGGGTTTGTTGTTAGCAGGTTGAATGTGATTTCTATTAGATTAGAAATCGGAAATGGATAAATGTGATCTCCATTAATTTGGATCTACTTTGTGGAAGAGAGAAATCATGGCCCCCAACTATGTGATTGTTGTTAGCAGGCTGAATGTGATCTCCATTAGACGAGAAATAAAAAATCTTTAATAATATTAGTAGTAAAAAAATCCTTAATAAGTATAAAGATCTGTTCGTAGCTAGAGGATTATCCCAGAAAGAGATATTTTATTATAAGAATACTTTTGTTGTAATTGCAAGGTATACCATTAGCATCATTGATAACACGCTCAAGGCCATTGGCCATTGGCCAGAAATGCAGAACGCTAGTTCTCTGTTCACAATAAGGCATTTGAGGCAAAAATCAACTACATCCTAGAAGCAACGTTTTATGTTTTATTTAAACAAAAGCAATTAAACCATAAATTAATGGAGATGCGCGATTAGACCTTATGGATGTCATGCATCACCACTTTCGGCTTTCTTGACATCTTGTTTCGTAATACCTATCGTAACAAATTCTTTTGAGCCTGAAATCACACATCATGATTAGAAATTAGAATCATGATAACCAAGTCTTTGTCGAAATTTAAAGGGATAAACTCGTCTACCACTTTTGCGCTTTGCAACTTTCTATAACAAGCGCCTGTCTCCAAGAGACAAGCAAGACTTATTGACATTCAAAAGAAAAGGTAATTCACAATTTTTATTTGATATATTCCTACAGTATACTGGGTATATTTACCTTGTTGTTCTGTATCGAGCAACACTATATCCTGTTAATTGCTCACTACAGTCATTTGGAAATGGCGCAGCATAAGAAGGTTGTTAATTGCTCACTACGGTCATTTGGAAATGGTGTAGGATAAGAAGGTTGAGGGAATGAAGCATTTGAGTTATTATGAAAGAAATTGTAAGACAGCATGTCTATATGGGAATTTTCATGTTAAGCACTGGTTGAGTCACTTCACATTTCAAATAGACTGGCAAATAGATTTGCAGGCCAACATCTCATCATTTTGAGCTTCTGATTGTAAATAGACTTGCAGGTAAGCATTTGTGGGTATCCTTGTTAGTATCCTTGTAAGTTCAAAGGTAAGTAATATCAAGCTCCACCATTCTGAGAAAAACAATGTTTGTAAATTGTATTATCTTTAATAAAAAGATGGGCTTAGTTAATATTCAAAGTTGATTTATATCTCTTAATAAAAGTAAATAAAATCATTTAGTATTGAAATTTGATGTGGATGATAGGTTTAGAAAGATAAAAACCATTTTAAAAATCTATCTTTTTAACCTTCTAAATGAATTCTCCAACACCAAACTTATAGTGTTGATTTGTGTTTTGCAAATTAAATACATAAGAAAAGATTTGCCAGGAAACCCTAATCCACATGATGAAGCATGGACTCTGCTTTAGAATAAATCTATGAATTCGCGCCGCACATGACTATATATATCCACATTCAAGCTCAGAAATCTCTTCCTGTGCAAAAATCAATGGTAAGTTATTACAATTCAGTTCAGCAGGTTTACAAAATTACCTTTTAAGCCCTGCCTCCATATATCCTCGGAAGCCAAGGATTCCTTTGGGCATCGCATAATGTTGTTTAATTTGAATGATATTCTTAGAACCTTTCCTTCGGGCATCACATAATGTTGTTGAATTTGAATGATGTTCTTAGAACCTGTAGAAAGAAGAAGGAAGAGTGAGCACTACAAATTTAACCAAAAAATACTCATAAAAAAACAAATTATATAAAAAGAACTATAGGTCCTTCTTTCTATTGATAATATTAATAATCTTATAATTGCATATTGTATACCAACTTATCCACTATTGTAAACCAACTTGTTCATAGTAACTTTTTGGAGAATTTCTTCCAAGAATGAACGCCTTTATAGGCTAATATACGTATAATTTGGTACATAAGCCTTAAGAAGACGACTTGAAAAGGTTGTAATAAAATTTAACAGATTTTCGATTAGGGATTTTGGAAGGTCAAGGTATAGGATGCATATACCAGGACAATTTAAGAGATCATAGGTTAATATGGATTATCCTAGTACAAACCTTTTACACAAACCTTCATGACTAGCCTGTAAACTAAGAGAGAAAGTGAAAGAATCGAATCAGAATTAACCTGAACGTGAGACGTGAGAAGAAGAAAAATATGTCAAAAATGGTATCTGAAGCAGCCTATTCGCTTATTTCCAAACCGTGATCATTACTGAATTTGTAGCATAGAAAATAAAATAGAATAATAACAGCAAGAACGCAGCCTCTCCAACAGTTCTATCTGGACATTTATGTTGGATCATGGCCCATGGAAATGGTCACGTCATATATGGGCATCTATGTTATCATCACTTGGAGGACATGCAAAGTTTCAATAAACACGTATTACATGCAAGGTCTAACCGGAAGCAGGAGATGGCGAACCAGCTTCCAATCTCAATGCTTCCAATTTAGACCCTCACCAATGCAACTGCCATATGTTTGTATGCCAACGATCAATCTCCAATTTGATAGCTATGTTTCTAGAATTTATGTTTTGTGTCTTCAAGTGTTAATATAGTGACACAAACTACGTCATTTCTCTCACACTCCTTTCTTACACCACGGTACTATATGTGTTTACTTGTCTGCATAAAATATTAATGACTACCCCTCCGACCACAACAAAAAGCAGAGAAAAGGAAAAACCAAACAAATAAAAAAGAAAAAATAGTGAAACCCAGTGACCCATTAATATAGTGACCATACGTTTGTATGCCAATGATCAATCAACAGGGATGGTGCGGTCGTCTTGCAAAACCCATTGATGGTGCAGAGTGCTCAGTCAACAAGGAGGCAGCCTAGAAGCAGAGTTCTTCAATGAAAACCAAGTGGTCTCACGAGGATGTAGAAGAGCCTAGCAAGAGAGGGAGTGAGGGGCAAGCTCCGATAGTTGGACATAACATTCAATGCATTAACTTGTCGTCAGGCTCAAGACTGTTGGCACCTGGGACGGCCTGGTCAGAATATTTGCCGGGGAATTTTGGACGAGGAGCTGACCGGACGAAGGGTGGAGAGGAAGATGGATGGTAACGGAGTCAGCTACCCATTCGACAACATTGGGTGGGCCCAGGTACAAATCATCGGGTCGATAGCTTACTCCATTGTTGCAACTCCACAAATGATTCAACGATGAAATAGATTTTTGCATGAAAGATTGATCACAAAGTAAGGGTGGTAATAACCAGAATTTTTGCTAACTGTTAATTTACCCTACCTCACTGCGAGGATTTCTTAAGCCTCAGTCTTGAGAAAAGTCATACAAGACAAATGATCACCGATAACTATACAAGGTAAACAATTCGAGTATAGCATAATTATAGTATTAATTTTCTTTGTGCGTTTAAGCAGGAAGCTCTTGAGACTTGTTGAACACCTACGAATGGGTGAAATCATCATGAGTTCATAGGAAGCTTTTAAAAATTTCCTTACATCTATTCTATATAATCTTTTAACCCTAGGTTTGGATGGAATATAGGCTTACAACTGCTCATTAGGTGAAATCATCGTGAGTTCATAGAAAGCTTTTTCAAATTTTGTTACATCTGATCTATATAATCTTGTAACCCTAGTTTTGGATGGAATATAGGCTTACAACTGCTCCACAGAGCATTTGTGGGTGCCTTTCTTCGTCCAAGAAAGGCATATCCCAGCCATTAATCATTCTACAGTAAAAGAAACCTTGCAGCTTGAGCTGCATTGATGAGAAAGTTGAGAGGTGCAAGCATGTAGATATCCTTGTTTTTTATACTAGGCAATGTTGGATTCAGGAGGAGCCCTACAACGGGTAAGCTAGGTGATATTGTTTTATCTAGCGTCTTTTCCCATCTGCTCTGCTAAGACTAATGAGAACCCAACATCGATCCCAAGAACACCCAAGTCGGTGCACACGAAGAACCCAAGAGGTAATGAGGGATTATTATTGCTTAAAATTCCGCAAATAAAAACAAGATTCAGACTTCTTTGAAGACATGTAAAGAAAAAAAACTAGAAATATGAAGTACAGAGCTATGAGTTAGGGATGGACTAGGCATCGACGGTGGCAAATTCTAACAATTTTCAGAATTTTTCGCTGGCCGTAAGCCTGCAAAGAGCGCTGCTAAGAGCACCGATCCTACACTAGCAGGGGCAGGGCCATCTACAGTAGCAGTAAGCAGCCTAAGCAGTACAACATAAAGTTTTACTATCATAGAGACAAAACACTCACATAAATCCTTTTGGTTTGCAATGCAAAAAAATGCCCCCCTGTGGTTGGACACGAAAATTCTCGCTTATCAGGTTGTTTTGTGCAATTTTTTTATTATAATATGAAAGTTCAAACTGTTTTTCAGTAGAAGAAATAGGAGTAATACAAAGGCGCATTTTTTGGATTATAATATGAAATTTCATACCTTCTGTAGGTAATCATGGCCTTATGTAGGTAATCATACCTTCTGTAGGTGCATTCCTTGTGATGAATTAGGCAATCAAAATATCTATTTATGAAGGAGGAGATCTATGTGCAACTAGCCTCTACGAGAGTATGCCCATCTTGAATGAATTCCCGAGCCATAGAATGGGTTCACTATCCATGGATTTAGAAATTTGTACATGGGAGAATCCCTAGTAATGCAAATTGGGATAAAAACTTGGACATTAAAATCCAGTATGACTTATATTTTTTTAGTTATTAAAATAACTGCATAAGATGGGCTAACTTAAATAGTTCTCTATTGATTGATCTCAAAACAATTGCTATATACGTATCTATAATTACAATCTAGACAAGAAAAAAGTAAAAGTAGGGCTAGTTGAGTGTTGACGCAAGATAAACTTATACATTCGTTTTATAGTTTTAAAAGTACGCTGCAGTTTTCCAATCCCATTGTGAATATTTGTCATCTACTATTCAATATAATTTATAGGATGGCATATAATCTACAGGAGGCATATGACAATAGAGGGTTTGAGAAAATGATTAAGGACCGGTGTTGTTAAATTAAAGTGATTGGAAGAAATTTACAAAGCGAGGCAAGCCTTTACAGGAATTATAGAGATTTATTAGAGATCATTTCTGCTAGAACAAGAATATAGCCATAATTTAAAACTAAACCATTTTTGTCCAAAAAGTATTACCCAAAAAAACATAAAAAATACCATAAAACAAGAACATAGATCTACCTTAAACTAAATACCCAAAAAACAAACATTTTTCCTGTGCAAAAAGGACTACCAAAAAAATCTATTATACTTAAGAAAATAAACATTTAAGCTAACCTTTGAATTACTGTTCTATTCATCAGTCAATGCTGTCAAATTTGTCAAGCATAGAAGTTAGGAGTACCGATTGTTTGGTAGTTGCTTGCACCTTCCTGTACATGAAGTTGTATTGGCTGTGGAGTACCGATTGTTTGGCAGCTGCTTGCACCTTCCTGTCCATGAAGTTATGTGGCTGTGTCTCTAGTCGATATGTTGAAATCCAGAATTAGCTAAGTTTGGACTTGAATGTTCATGACGTTTCGGTTAAAAAAGACTTGTAACAACCGTCAAAATAACATCTGCATTATTTCATAGCTGTTAAACTTGGATCTGCATGTGTGCTTAATAATTCAGAAAATGTTCAAAAATATTAAAAAACTAAAAAGGGATCAAAATCTTTGTAACACGTGGTTCGCTGGATGGTAACAAGTGTTTAGTCTTGGTTTCCAAACTGTGACCATTACTGAATTTGCAGCACAGAAAATAAAATAGAATAATAACAGCAAGAACGCAGCCTCTCCAAGAGTTCTATCTGGACATTTATGCTGGATCATGGCCCATGGGTCACTTCATATATGGGCATCTATGTTATCATCATTTGACATGCAAAGTTTCAGTAAACACGTATTACATGCAAGGTCTAACCAGAAGCAGGAGATGGCGAACTAACATTAATGAAGTCAGTGTTAGAAGCTCGGCAGAGGTGCATCATGGTTGTCTAATGAGTGGGATCCGAAATCTGCAATATATATTAAATGAGGCATTTTTACGAGGAGCATTATAGCATTGTTGATATCAGCAACGCCGCCGGGTCTTGGGGCACACTAAACCAAGGCAACGTCATCTCCATCATCCAATAATAAGCTTAAAAAATAGACATTTAAGAAACTAAAAAATAAAAAAATAAAAAAATAATACACAACATTAGACTAACTTCCATGGTTTTTTAAAAATTACTACAAATTGGTTCAAATGATGGCTTTGAGCGATTCATATATATCCCCTTGTCGAAAACATAATAAAATGAAATAACTACTAATTTTTGTGCATTTAGAATAAAGTGTTATCTCAACCCAAGTTTTATTACTATCCTCTAAAATAAAAAAGAAATAACGACCTGCCTTGACGCATGCATACAGGGAATTAAATAAAAAAGTGGATGAATTTTCCAACAAACTTGTGTGGCCAGGTTTTTCTATTCTGAAATGACGCATCCATACACGGAATTAAATAAAAAAGTTGATGGATTTTCCAAGAAACTTGTGTTGCCAGGTTTTTCTATTCTGAAATGACGCATCACGGATGCATACAGGGAATTAATGGATGAATTTTCAACGAAACTTGTGTTGCCAGGTTTTTCTATTCTGAAATGCTCTCGGCAAGCTGAAAATATTAGACTTTATCTAAAAACAACAAAAATATATATAATACTTTCCATTTGGCAAAATATTTCACCGTATCATTCTAAATAATTATAATTTGTTCTCGCCCAAGCCAAAGTTGATGACTTTCAACTTTCAACCTGATTACTTTTAAAACTAATGGTTTATTTATTTATTTTATTAGTTTTCATTCAATTTCAATGCAAAGACCATAGATTAGGTGTAGGTTTTAGTAATCATTGACTCAACTATGTTTATCATAGCTCGAACACGTGGCTGTATTTACTAAACTATAGGCGATTTATTTCACCCAACCAATCCATGTAAAGCTGGAATAGCTCAGTTGGCTAGAGCTAGGTGATTTATTTCACCCAACCAATCTATGTAAAGCTGGAATAGCTCAGTTGTCTAGAGCGTGTGGCTGTTAACGTCAAGGTCGGAGGTTCAAGCCCTCCTTCTAGCGTCTAAAACATACAATTCTGTACACATAAACTGAAGACTTTTCCCAAATACTTATTTGGACAGAAAATAAATTTAGTGTCCCAGGACTTCCAATCGTCCGAAATGGCATTGTCCATAAAATAATTCTCTCAAATCCATCGCAATCGAATTTTATTAAAGTTCAGGAATGGCCGAAGTAACATCAGATGCCATTTTAATAAAACAATAATGCCAAATTGAAGTTCAGGAATGGCCAAAACAACAATGTCAGATGCCATTTATGGAACACATTAATAAAAATGGCAAGGAATGAACCTGAGTATAAAAGGAAGGTAATGTAATGGGTAACTATGACCTAACAATTAATCAGTGTCTTAGTCCATGGAAACCTACTACACTATGATGAGAATAGTAAATGGACAACACTTTAGTTGGTGTGTGCAGACAAATTTATGGATTCATATGACTCCTTTATGGCCAACGCTGGTCAAATTGAAAGACTTTCAATAGAGTAATCAGATTGAGTGTGCAAATGAATTTATGGAATCACATGACTCTATGTGGTTTCAAATATTCATGATGCATTCACACAGAGATATGGGTATTCATTCAGGTATATTCATGAATAGAAAACCCAGTTAAAATTAGACAAAGAATTCAAGAGATTCCTTAACACCAGATAAATAAAGAGTGAATCTAATTGAAAGAAATGCCCCCACCGAGAGAACTAGTGAAATCCATCTTAAAAGGGCTCAAGGAAAAATAAATATCTAACCTAAAATTAAGTTTTAGAGATCCAATGAGACAACTTTTACACCAAAGTATAATAAAATATGTTAATGAAATGATGATATTTTAATTAATTATTATGTTATACTATTCATTAAATGATATCATTTAAATAATAAATTCTTATAATTAATTAAGTAAATATTAATATTAAATCATAATTATTATTAATATTATAATTAATTATATTATTGTTTTATTAATAAGTCTTTTTAATATCTTTACAACTTATTATATTTGATAAAGTATAATAAAATATGTTAAATGAATGACTATTTTTTAATTAATAATATTAATTATTAATTAATATTAATATTATAATTAGATAAATAATATTTTTCCTTTTGAGATATGTCTACGGGTTCGCTAGTTAAAATGAATGACTATTTTAATTAATTATTAATTAATATTAACATTATAATTAAATAAATAATATTAATTTCTTAGTGTTTTAGAGATATGTCTATGCGTTCATCGGTTACTAGCAACAACCACATTAAATTAATTAATGTATCTGAATATGTGGATAGAGGTAAATTTAGGCATATACTTTTTATATTAATGTTTTTTCCTTAGTATGTGCTTAAATTTAGGCTTATTCAGACACATTAATTAATTTATTGTAGTTGTTGCTAATTTTTAAATTTTTAAACAATGTAAACCCATAAACTTGCATACAAAGAGTTACATATTTGTTACTAAAATAATTGACATGACTTTAATCACTTACATATTTGTACCTTGCCATTGTCTATCTAGAGTGCTCCATCCTCTTGGTTGAATTCACATTATGTTTGAAAAGCAGAAGAAACACACATAACAATCATCAAACCATCAAAACACACATGCAAGTGCTAAGAATTTATGATGTGGAAAAATAAATTCATCAAACCATAAAAATGCACGGCCAAGTGCTAAGAATTTGAGATATGGAAAAAGAAATAGAGTTAAATCTCGCATAAGGATTGTAGACAATCATGAATAAAAAAATGAGTGTTGCTTGAATACCAAGTGGAATAATTATTTGACCAATGGATAAAATAATCTGTCATGTCTTGTGTCTTGCATCCAAAACATGACACAAAAGTGGGCGTCTTCGATAGTCTATCATGTTTTGCATCTAGTGTTGTGTCTTGCATCAATTTTGTTTTTTGTTTTGACTCTCATTTTACATCCACTATTAAGAATATTAATTTCAATTATCATTAGCGAAATATATCATTTTTTTATTGATTTTACATCTATTTGATTAATTCCAATTAAATATTGAAATATATCATAGTTCTCAAATATCATTAAAAATTTAAATTTTATAGCATAACACTTGTGAATAAGTTTGAGGAAAATTCACAACATCCATCCAAAAGTAGTAATAACATCATACATAGTAATTCTTCATAAAAAAACATTGACAAATTATGCACAAGGTGGAGTTGCAATGCAACAACCGACGCAATTTTAAGACTAAAATCGAGTGTTTTTTCTCATCTTTTCAAGCCAACTCCTCAAAGTGAATGCCCTGCTAATATTTAGGCATTGACCCAACGTCAGCTTACATGAAAAATAGACCAATCATGCATCTTCAGCTGTCTTGAAATGAACTTGGAAGCCATTAAAAGAGACTTCTTGGTATATCGGTAACAACATTATGGACTGTGTGATCCAAGAATACCAGAGGTAACCTGCATATTGTTGTAAACATTTATAGATCTGAAGCCTTCAATTGATCAACATTATATAAGCAACGGAATATATACAGCAAATTCGTAATACCTTGTTCCATTGACAGCCTGAGTGGGAATCCAAACACCTCTGCAACTGCTGCTCCTTTCCAGCAACGTATTGAAGAAACCCAGCACAGAACAGAAAGCGGTTTCTCTCTCTTTACCCTGGACCAATGCGTTCCTTC
>LPNX010568464.1:0-32434 GCA_001517045.1 Pseudotsuga menziesii
TTGATCCTCTGGAGACTGCTTCTTGTCTCTTCTTTTCTCAGGTGGCTTTTTAGCTTTCTTTTTGCTTTTTGAATCCACCCTCGAATCTCCAGCAATCAAAGCTTTATCTTTGGATGGTTTGATGGTGCCCATCATCACCAACTTGTCCTGTTCTTGTGTGAGAGATTCCATGAAATCTACAAGGCTAGGCATCTTCCCAAATGTTTTTTTTAGTGTATGGATCCAAGCAAGACAGCCAAAGGACTTTTCTCAGATAGATAGGGTATCCTAGTTGGGTCTCCCGATATACTCAAGGTACGTGGGAGCTCGAATCGGTAGTAGTGTTGTCTAATGCATAATCGTACACAAGGGGCCTTCCGATATACAATCGAGTACGTGAAGTACCTTTCTATATACCTCAAGGGTACATGAAAGGTCGTTCGACATACCTACGGTACGTGGAAGAACCGTGTGATTCTCGGGATGTAATGTGGACAAATAACGATAGCTCCTACGCTTAACGACGCTCGAACATGTCTCTAACCTATCCCTCCAGTTGCTATGTAAATTTTAACCTATAACTATCATTAATTTTAAAGTGGATGGTTAGGTGAATGCATGATGTTTTGATAGAAAAGTAAACCATGCAATATGCTTATGCAAAATATTTCACTTTACCGTTCAGTATGCCTACTTACAGGAGGGAAAGAGAGTATTTTCTTTTTGTTTCAAAACCAAAAATATTTCTAAACAACAGTAATGAACATAAAATCAAATACAAGCAATAATTTTCCAAACTGATTTCTATTTTTTGAAAGCAATCAGAAGGGGAAGAATCTATTTTCCTAAAAGAAAAACAAGAAGCACACTATATTGAAATGCACTCTATTTTTTTCAATTTACTCAAAACATAAGCAAATCTAACTTAAAACTACCATATTTTTTATTTTAATCGAGATAGTTATAAGTGCATAAGAGATGAAAGAACATAAAGATCATGAAATCTTGAGAATCTAATCAGAGAACCAATGTCCAACACTCAATGATGATAACCTAGTCTCAGTCAAAATATTTCTCTTTTAAAGGAAGAAAAAAGAAGTTTACTATGCAAACAAGAAATGAAACCTAGAAGCTAATCTAGTGTTCGTATTTTAGTCTATATAACAGAAATGAAAAGAGATCTTACTAACACCCTAAGATTTTCAAAAAACAAGAAATCCTTTCGCAAACACAACCAACAAGCATAGAAGCGGATGAACAATCAAAAAACCTAATCTAGCTCTTGAATTTTCGAATCAAACCAATCTAAAACCATAATATTTCAAGCCACAAGCATCAGATTCTGTCACACAAATCTGACAATGCAGAACTAAAAGTAACACAACTCAAATTTTTACAAAAAAAATGAGAAAAAAGGGTCTTGGAATGATGCCTACCTAGCACCGCGCTTCTCTGGTGTTGACAGGGCAGTTCTATCCTAGCATCGCTTCTCACCAATTGGATAAAGGCGGTGGCACCACGTACTGCCCACTCTGTTCAAGTGGTGGCACCGCTCCTTGTACACTGCATAGGCACGGTTCCCTGTAGAAGACCAAAACACAAAGAGAATGATAAATCAAGTCAGAAAAAGACTAGATCAAGGTCAAAACTGCTAGATTGAGCATGGAAACAGAGCATAAAAGGTCGAAATGAATCATATCTGAATAGATATGGAAGTTTCAAACCCAAATAGATTAAGTCAAAAAGTAGATCTGACTGAAGAGAGTTGGAGAAGGAGCCTAGATTCGGACAAGAATTGTAGAACTGAGGAAGATCAGAACAACTGATGCATATATCTATTCCCCGGCGGAGTCGCCAGATTTGTTAGCTGGAATATTTCACCTTCTGCGGACAGTAAGGTGTTCCACTGGTCTGAATGGTTCAGATCCAGAACAAATGAAGGATAGAGGTTGAAGACTCTCCCTGGACCCCATAGATACATGGAATGTGATGCTTCGATAGTAACCTTGTGTACCTGCAATAATCTTAAACATGCAAACACATCAAAACTGCTAGAATATAATCTACTGATCCATGTTAGTGACTAAGGAATCTAACAACATACATGCAAAATCAAACAACAACAATATATGTGGGACAGAAATCAACTTGCATTAATATAGAAATATGAAGAAGTTTACAACAAAGCCTTAGTGTTGACATGCATCTCCATGAAACCAAGCATTATCATCCCCATAAGATCCGACTCTAGATCTCCATGCTCTTCAATGGTCTTGGGAAAAGTGATCAATCCAACAGCATAACAATACCTCAAGAGTTCTCCCCCTCAACCATGGATATGAGCTTGTATTTATAAGGCTCAATGGATAGGGATGGTTGAGAGATTAGTGGATGAGGTGGCCTCTAATATCCTAGGATGAGGGATCTCAAGCTCAACTAACCCACAATGATAGGGATAAGGGAGGACATGAGGCTTATAATCTAGAAGCCTTGATAAAATTCTCTTTTTCCCTTTTTACCCAGGGTACCATGTTTCTCCTTCAATGACAAAGCAGTTCTGGTAAAAAACGCTTAGGGACTAAGGGCCATAAGCGGTGGCACCGCTTGTGGACAACAAGGGATAGGCGGTGAGAACAAGGTACTGCTCCTAGACAAAGGGGCAAGCACGATGCTATGAATTTTCATGGAAGATTGACAATTAGCATGAGTTTCCACTCCAAGAGCTGGGATTCAGGGCAAGTAGGTATGTCAAAAGTCTTGTCACATGATGGTGACAAGATTTTGGTATAACATTTGGTAAGTTGGATAGTATGCCTAAATCATTTTGTTCGGTTGTCCCGATGTTTGGCACTGTGCAAAACTCCCACTAGTCACTTGAGATGTTGTTGGCTAAAACTGAAAGTTCATGTACTACCTGTGTTGAAAATATTTAATATGCGCCCATGAAAAATGAAAATTATAAAACTGTGTTTCTTAACATATGTAAAGAGGGAAAGAGCAATGAAATGATAAAATACTCCTTGAAGAGTATAAGTAAAGGTCCAAAAAAGCAATGATTAAAAATATGCCGACCTTTAAAAAATATGTTCCGGATGAAAGATGCGATTAGCTGTGCTTTTTAGCACTGGTGAAGTCCCAAAGGGTCATATAGGCCAAAAAGGCCATGGAATAAAATGATTGTCCTAGTGAACTTGGATCAATCTTGATGTAGTTATGATGCCGAAGTTGAATAAGCACTCTCTAAACAACTCACCCATTTGTGAGGCACTGCCATTCCTTGTGTTGTTGTTTGTCCGACATCGGTTATAGTGAGTATTCCCTTTCCATTATCCAAAGTGTCACGATGTTGAGTAGGAAGTCATCCTTTACCTTAGCCTTGTCATTTTCATCCCCCACCCTTCACTAGCAAATTGGCTACAACTATGAAGTGAGTATAGGATTGAAAGTCTAAGTCCGAGTAATAATAAATAAAGCCTTATATATGTATTGGTTGATGTACCACCAGTGAAATGAATGCTACTTGTTGTGATTGTTACTTGAATGAGTTGTAGAGCATGTCTTATCCTTTTACACTTGCAGCAAATGGATGACAGTCTGAGTTATTATTGGTGTCTGATCAGCTACAGATGGTTATATTGTTTATTGGATATGATTGATGATCAGATAGAGACCTATGAGGAGTATGGGTATACACCTTCGATTGATTTGGACCCCCTAAGTCTAATGAGACAGTTTATTTCTAGTTATGGGCACTTGTAGATATGATCAGGCTCATTCTACCTCTCTGATGCAGTTTTTCTTCACAGGTTGATATTTCTCAACAGGGAGATGTTTGAGTTGGATCTCCTAGGGATTTGTATGGGCATAGGGGTTGCAGCCACTTGTTTGTACCATAGTACCCCCATCCTAGAGGGCCTGGTGGGCTCAATTTGACAACGCATGCACCCTAGGAGGCTGTTTTGGCAGGATCACGTTTCCTAAGGAAGAGTAAAAATGATTAAATCACTATTGAAGAAATCAATTTGGGCTACTAAGGTAAAGAAATGGCATGGGATAAGTCATAATGATGAGAGTGATGTCTTCCACACCTTCTCCAGCAGTTGCAGCACCTGATTGGGCCCACACCTATTTTTGGGCATTTTTATGTTATTTTCTAGAGCTTTTGGGAGGCTCACGATTTCCTCGAGGCACAAAGTCAAAGAATTAAATTATTATATTATTTTATTGTGCCATGGGGACACCCATCGGGATTTAGTAAAACACTCCTTGGACCCACCATGTGCTTCATTTATTTCTTGTTGAGTGGGTTTCCCTCTTTATGGGTGTTTTTGTCCACTTTGGTACTTTATGGTTAGATTGATCCATGTATTGTATGTTGAGCTCATCTCAACCATTGATTAGAACATTTCATATTTTAATCTTGGCCACTCGTTTTGAAAGTGGTTAGGATTTGGTTATGATTGTGGTTCTCTCATTTCTATTTAAAGCAGAGAGCTTCTCATTTGTAAGGGGAGACTTTGGCTCTTGGATCTAAATAATAGAAAGATTTTTTTGTGGAAATTTTCTGGATCTGCTTTGCATCTGATGTTCTCAAATGGTGATCGGATAATCTTCTGCTTCCTAGCATTGTGTAAATTCTTGTGAGATCTATATTTTTCTACTATCATTGTTTTTCCTATAGGAGGGTGTTTTGGCTAGAGCGTTTTTGCAGGGGGACCTCAACTTGCTTGGTTTTCTTCGTCTTGGATCAGGGGGTTTTCATTACTATCATTGTGATCTTTGATTACTTTGTTTTACTTTCTTGTAGAATTTATTTTTTTTATCTCGTATTGGAAAATTTGATATTGTTAATGTTTGCTCATGCAGGATAGGGTGGCGCATTGGTGGCTTGTGGCTTACATCCGTCATAGAAATCACTTGGATCTTCCAGAATTGATCGGGATAGCAAGGATCATCATTGTTAAAGACTTATACAAGAATTTCTAGGTAAGATCTAACAGGTAAGTCCTTTCTCTTCAGATCTTGCTCCATTGTACCTTGCTTTACTTCATTTTTTCTAAAAACTCCTAAAATACTAAAAACCCTAAAAAACACTAAATCCAGGAATCGTTCGATATTTGGCCAAACCATTTTTGGGTTTCATATATTGGGTGTCCCCTTCACCAAATATACTACAACATAGGTCAAAATCCTGCTGGTTTGACCTAGATCATATTTTTAGCCAGAAAACTACATAAACCCCCACTGAAAATTTGACTTGCTAGGGTTTTGACTTTTTTCTAAATTTCGTCTTCACAGATGGATAGATCAGGTTCCACACAGTACAAATCACCCTCAACACTATATATATTCTTGGCATTTTGACCTAGATCTAATTTTTTGACTGAAACAGCCCTAGTGCCCCCACTGAAAACTGGACTTTTCCGGAATTGATTTTTTTTTTGAAATATGACAAGATAGACTGATAGATCAGGGCTTAAGCACTCCAGAACACCCATAAAACTGAGATAGTTCCTTCTAGGTTTCCCTAGATCTGAAAAATTGGTTTTTAGCCTCCTAGCCCCCTCATCAGATTTTGACTTTTCTAGATTTGATTTTTCTTGCGATTTTCTAATTTGGGTTTGTAGATCGGGCCATCCTGATCTCATTTCCCATCCAATGCTGAGCTGGTAGTATATTGGTGGCTACAGATCTGTATATCTGCTTTCCCAAGCCCTAGTGCTATCCCTCCTCCAACTGGATCTCTTGTAACCTGAGTTTCCCAGGCCAAATCCTTTTTGGGTCCATAGATCAGGGTATATCCCAAGTGGGTTCACGGAAATGTTGTGTTGATGCTGGATCCATTTCCCAATGCATTAAAGGCACTGATATCTATCTCTAGCGCTATCCCTGACTTGAGCTTACTCCCATTCTCTTTACCAACATTTATTGATAACTAAAGTTACCTATATTTCACTGAGTCTATTTCCTTGGTACTAGATAGTCCCAACTCTGTCTTTGCTCGCCCTATCACAGTTACGTTTCCCAAGACAGTGTTCATCCCCATCAGTTGCTAGTACTTAAACCCTAGAGCTAGGGTTTCCATTCACCTTGCACCTTACATACCTTAAAGCTCCATTTGATCTGTTATGGTGTCTAGGTCCGATCTCTCCTATCGAGAGAAAATCCGGGTCTCCCCCATTGTTGTCTTGGACTAGGATAACATAAAGTGAAGGCTTCCTTGATTGACATGACAACAATCCATTTGGGAGTCTAGGAAGTCATGGTTCCACCCCTTAGTTGCTTGCCCCTCTACCATCCATCCTAGATCCACTTCACATAGGAAACTACAAGGTTGATGATAACAGGTGTCCTAGGATCCTGATGAGTGACCAGGGCAGTCACATTGTCAACCAGACAGTAAAAGTGTTGTCTAAAGAGCTCTAGATACAACATAAGAAGAGTACACCCTACCATCCACAGGAAAATGGTACCGTTGAGGCCTTCAATAAAATTTTGGAGATAGCACTAACCAAGGTATGTAACATTAGCTGTGATGACTGGGACTTAAAAATTCCTGCAGTTCTATGGGCCTATTGCACTACTTGCAAATGACTAACAGGTCAGACACCGTTTGAGTTGGTTTATGGGCAAGAGGCAGTCATGCCCATGGAGGATATCGTTCCCAGCTTGCGCATTGCCGCAACAACGGGTATGGATGATGCAGCAGCATTAGAAGAACGTGTTGCGTAGTTGATTCAGCTTGAAGAAGATCATTTCATTGTAGGCTTCCACCAACAAGTTGCGAAGGATCGATTGAAGGCATGGCATGATCGCCATATTAAGCATAAACAATTTTCGATAGGAGATTTGGTGTTGTTATATGACAGTAAGTTTCTCAAGCATCCAGGTAAGTTACAAATGCACTGGTTGGGTCCCTATCTTGTTCACTCTGTTACATCTGGTGGTGCATTTTAGTTACAATAGTTAGATGGCACAATGTTTCCAAAACTAATCAACGAGAATTGCTTGAAGCCCTATAGAATGATGTCGGCAATGCACACCACCTGAGGTTTAAAAAAAAAAAACATGATGATGACAATTCTAGTTTAGCAGCACCAGGCGATCCTTGAGGGAAAGGCCACGCAAGGTTACAATTGTTAGTGATAGTCAGTTAACCCTTTGTAACAGTTTTCAGGATGCGGGGTGGTCAAATCAAGCAATAAATGTAGGTATTTAAACCAGTTTGCTAGCGGCACTTGTTGAAGCGAACTGCATTAATGAATGATCCAACCGTTAGAAGCATAAGATTGCCATCGGATTTGGCACCATTACTACCTGATTTGGAAATTATGATGAAGTTAGATTTGGTAATGATGGGTTTGGAATTGGAAGTGGCCATAAAACACCACACGGGATGCATCATATGGCATTATTTAGTTGTGAAGAGCCAAGATTGAAGGTGAATTCTGTGCAAGTATTGATCAGAGTGTTGAGTGCAGTATAGTTTGAGCTGTTGAGTGAATTTTCAAGCTTTGAGGAGTAAGGGCTGCTGAGTGGCCTTGACGCTATTGAAATTTCGAGTGAATACGAATTCCCTATTCAGCCCACAGCTGTGGAAGCTGAAGTCATGAGTATGCTAATGGGCTCATCCTCCATTCCGAAGTGGAAGCAGAAGATGCATCGACCCAATCCTACGCCACCAGAGAAGAGGCAAAATCAAACATCTGTAAAGGTGCGCAGCGAAGGAACTGCACAAACTGGGACATCGAGCTCAAGAGATGTTGAGTCCATGGCACCTTAGGGTGTCTCGGTCAATGATATTTTGGGTTACGTTTCTCCTATGCATCCAGGAGCTAAGCCATGACAGCCATCGAAGAGTTGGAAGTACCCACCCAAGTTGTCAGCGCTGCCGGAAGGGATGGCATGCTCAGTTGATATCATCCCTATGTTGATCAGGCTCAAGTTTGACAATTGCAACTTGTTGTTGCTTAAAGATGTCCTGGATGAGCCTTATGAATCAGTCCATACGATGCCTGGTGGTCTTATTCATCGGATTTCGAAACCATGGGCTAGTGGATTAGAGAAGTTTGGGTTGTTGGGGCTCATCAATATGCCCCATTTTGGCTGTTTCAATGAAGCACATGCATGTGTGAAGAAATTGTTGGCATGTTTGCATGGAGGGATGCTTTGGCTAAATACATCGATCCCTGTCACCGTGGACCTGATTGCAAGTATTACCGGTTTGCCTAAGGCTGGGGAGGACTTATCGAAATATATTCGTGGAAGAGATACAGATAAGAGACTTGTGAAGCAACTGAAGGAGCACTTTGGGTTACAACGGGATGGCCGTGCTTATCGCATCGATAGTATCGATTCGTAGACGGCGTGCATTGGTGCAATAATTTTGGCCAGCAAGGTTGTTCACGGAAATCACCCAGTCCAATGCAATTCGGGGTTACAAATGACTTGGTTCTTATTTCTGTTGAATCAGTTACTTGAGGATGCGCTTACTGCTCAAACGGAGCAGCCTTTTTCTTATAGTTGGATTTTAATTCTCATCACTCTTGTTGCTTGGATGGAACTGAAGGATTACCAACCAATGATGGTTGAGGTAGTCAAGGTTTTTCGCGATGCCTGTTATTAGAACCTATGGTGGGTTGAAGAATCCAGTTTCCAAACCGATTGCGCTATTCATTTTTGGATCTATTGGGAAGTGTTGTAGACTGTCGTTGTTGTCGTTCCTAGAGTTTATCCCTACATAGCGGCCAAGTATCAGCAAATCCTTCACTTTGCTATTGGGCCCCATTCCATTCATATTTAGGCCAGGAGGGATCTCGATCGACAGTGGCTACCATTTCCTTATAAGATCGCCATAGAAGAGTTGGACGCTATTATACAAGAGTGGTCAGGGGACTGGCGCATCCTGGTAAGTCAAGAGGAGTTAGAGAAGGATTTACCCCCAGAGGTCCCTAAAGACCCTATCCTGCCAGAATTGAGCACCCATTCCTCCGACAATGAGTCATCGATAGATCCTGAAGATATCGCACAAAGGATGTGGGAGGAGACATGCACTAAGTGGTGGCAGGAGTACGAGGCCGGTAGTGGTACCAAAATGGGGCTGGAAGACCAACTGTAGTGGCTTATCAATGCCATCATGGATTCATCTACAGCTGCTCCTATGGCGATCCGTGAATATAACCACGAATAATTTGGTATGGCAAGAAGTATATTAGATTCCATTTTTTATATTGTTTCCAAGCAACCATTGGCAAGACCTTTGCTGCAGGATATCTCATCGATCTGCATTGAGCCCTAGATCAAGTGAGTTGCACAACATTGCGGCAGCTGGGAAAGCTCACGCGGTACCATGCAAGTGCAGATTGGCATGATAGGTGGGAACATAACCATTTTTGAATATTTTATGTTTATTTTGACCAAGTTTTGTCGCAATAGGTTAGTAGTGGTTAGAAGTCAGTTATTAGTGCACCTTTGATGTAAAGGCATAAGCCTATTTATAGATCCATTTTGGAGAGTCATAGAGACACACATAGACACATAGAGAGTCAAGAAGATAGAGATAGAGCATCATATGTGAGAAGTTGTGAACAATTGTATTGCATGTGTGATTGTAAGGTGTTACAGTTGCAACAATTTCCCAAAATTCTAAAAAAATTTAGGACCCTCCTCTACTTTGAATTAGTTTGAGTTTCTTCCTTAATTTGGTCTAAGGACTTTTGGGACGTTTTTCAGTGCTTGGTTTGCTCTATCAATCGATCTGATTTTCTTCCTTAATGCTTAAAATAGTCCCATGCATAATCAAGCCTATCATTGTTTTTTGAATACCTTTAAAGCCATTCTGAATCGGAAGTTAGTTAATTTGATTTTCCCGCCGTTGAGGAGGTTTTTTGCCTCGTCTTTTTCGGCCGTTGCAGATGGTTTTCGGTTCTGCGTTGGAAGGTACGATTATTTCCCTATCCGTCGGTGCGGACGAATCTTCGCTCCTGGCCTCCGCCATTGCGGATCAGTTCGGGTTTTGATTTCACGTTTGATTTTATTTCCAACTTATGTTTTGGTTTCCTTTTGGCTGTGTATTGGAGCCTTTTGCCATCGCTCTCTCCGCTGTTACGGATGATGTTTGTAATTTCCCTCCGCCATTGCAGATGAGTTTGGGATTTCACGTTTGATTTTCTTTTCGATTTTGTGTTTTTCCTCGGTGGGATATTGGTTTTAAATCGGAGGCTGTATTGTTCTTCCTTCCGCCGTTGCGGAGAAGTGTTATCTTTCATCTTTCGATCCTATAAGCGTCCGACATCTGATCTTTAGTCTTTGCTTTGCTCATCACTGCGGACGGATGTATGTTATAGTTTTTCGATGTTGCGGAAGGGTTTAAGGTTTTTCCCTCCGATCCGGAATTGCTTCCCATTCGATCCATTAAGTCGTCGCACGTGCGGTCCATTTCTATATATACGGGGACAACGTTTATTTTTTTTATTATTGTTTTTGCTACCCAGCACTGTCGCCGTTGAGCTGTCGTCTTCTTGAGGTATTGAAGGACTCTGTTGTCGGTATACTTGCATCCAGGTGGCAACCGTGGAAGCTTCGACGTCGTCAACCCGCTCATCCTCCCGTTGATTGCATTGTGTTTTCCAGGTAGGCTTCTTGTCATTTTTTCCTTTTCCATTTATACTATTAGTGGTTTTCTACGGTGGTATGGTATCCCTCGGCCGTTTTTCCTCATAGCGCTAGGTTTTGAGCCTTGGTCTTATTTTTGCTGCGGGAGGGTAGTATAACCATCGGAACAGCCAAGTTTTTCCCATCATTGTTGTTTACAGCCCCGCGCAGAGAGGAAAAAGGGGGGTTCGGTGCGGACGGCCGTTCGCACCGAAACCCCTGTGCGAGGATGTTGAGTAGGGGCAGGTTGAAGGCCATATATCCCTAGTAAACTTAAGTGGTTTGGTGCCTCCCAGTCATTTGACCTGCGCTGTCCCGTGCACCCTGTTCGCGCCCAGTTTCAAGCCACAGTCGGGGAAAAGGGTTTACTGCGGCAGCCAGTAGTTGACCATTTTCTACTCAGGCAGTTTCTTTGATCTGCAATCTTGAGTAGCAGCTGTTTGACCTATGATTTTCCATGTGCTGTTATTTCAAAACCCCAACCTATGAGAGGGTGTGTCGCGACTCTCGTTCTGCATGGTTTTTCCCCTATCCGTCTCACGCATTTATTTGCTAATGGCACCCGTAGGGAATGGAATGTGGGGTCGATTTAATGTAATTATTTTTTTTGCCTAGCCATATGGTTAAATTGTTGGTATTGGAAGCATAGGTGACTTGCGCAGTCACACTGCATATAGTTACTTTCAAGCATCTCTTTCATTGCTATACCTAGACTAAACCCCTGAACTCTGCACATTGCATTTTAATGGTCTAATGGTCAAAGTTTTTGTTGTACATGTATACAGTTGCTTCACTAAATACTACCATATAGGAAAATAGCACATAGTGTAGTAATGCAGTTTTAATGTTGGCCCAAATATGGTTGATAAATTGTTCAGTATCATGTAGCAGCAGTAGATTGCTCACTTTATTGCACAGGACTGAGTTTGCTTCATGCTAGGTATAGATAAGGTCATGGAATACTGTGCACCAGTTTCGGTAGTTCTGATGGTCAGGGCATTTTTGGGTTGTACATGCATGCAATTGTTTCTCTACTTGCTATCACATTAAACACATGAAAATGGCACTTTGCATATGGGTGTAATTTTATTGCAGTCTAGAAGATGGTTGATGGGATGTTTTAATATCATACAGAAGTGTTTTGCATCATGCTGAGATATAAACAAAAGCACTGAATAGTGTGCATTTGGTCAATCAAGTCATGCAAAATTATATCTTAGTTTCGTCGACTAGTTGCTGCCATGGTATACATAGAAAGAATAAAATGTTGCACACTGCCATGTAAATGTATGCACATTGAATGTCTCAGTATTACAATGTTATATGTGGCAGGAAGAAGTCGAGTCCACCATGTCCAAAAGACAAAAGAAGAAGGCCCCAGTGGTGGAAGAAGTACCAGAAGCAAAAGTTAAGACAAAGACTGAATACATATATGAAGACACCCAATGTGTTTCTGGTGTTGAGCCCGAGTACAAATGGGGTGACATATACAGATTGATTTCCCGCAGGGAGGTTCCCAACATGGGCCTCGAAGAAGAATCTATCTATGCTAACATAGAGAAGTCTTCTATCATGAAAGTTGCCAACAGACCAGAGTTGTTCCCATGCTCTGAGGTACTTGGCTCGATTTTGCCCCATGTAAATACAACCACAATGATCATAGGAAACGCTGAAGGACAGGGCTATGTTGTGTTTATCCCTGGATATGTGGCATTGGCCTATCACCTACCAGAACCCCAGGTTTTCTTATCTGATGATTGGCTGGACAGCATTAGAATGGACCTGGTGGAAACTCTTAAGAAAATGCTCTTGCAGGGAAAGCTGTACCGATATAGACAGACCGGTGAATATGATACAGCGAGCTTGAGGGATCCCTACCGGTTTATAGCGTTGATGCTAAATAGGATCTTTGGAAGAGCTCATGGAAGACTCTTCAAGCTTGAATGGATACCTATTATCTTTCATGTGGAAACCCAAGGAACAGTGTTCAATTGGGATAGCCTTGTGTCAACCAATCTGTCCTCTTGCTTGGCCGCAGCCTTGGGAGGAGAAGCTCAGAAAAGTTCTGAGTTTTACATGAGTTCAATATTGATAGATTGCATATTGTGTAACCATCCCTTCCCCGGTCTCAAATGCATCTGGGACAGGGAAAGAATGCCTGTGTATGCCGCCTATAGACCACTGTGGGCTCACCAGTACCATATCCATTACACAGAGGTCTGCGAGCACTTCATTATGCCACTCTACACGCTCATTTTCCAGAAGGAATGTGACTGTATATCAGAAGGTGCCATGCAGGTAATAGGAGAATATGCTGATTATTTCTTCACTGAAAATGGCATGTACATCCGAATGTATGGAGGATCAAAGACTCCTTTACTACTGCCCAAATATGCAACGGATTATATAGTCCATAAAGAGGCAGTCAGGCAGGTGTTCATTGACGGAATAGGTAGTTTCTTGTTCCAACACAAGAAGACTGCATACCCTCCTTTACCATTCAGGCTAGGTAGCTACAAATTCACCAGGGTGAAACAAGCTGCCGAATTCATAGAGGAACTAGGAAAGTTCCATTTTAGTGAGATGCCTTTCCGGCGAAATGATACTCTCGGTAAAATAGCAAAGCACTATAAAGAGCATAAGGTGTTTTTTGAATATACCCATCATTTCGATAAGGAAGAATCTGTCTTCCGGAATGCTCCAAACATGACGGCACTAAACATAAGATTTAAGAAGAAAATCACCACCATAGGTGGGAAAGGTGAGGAACAGAAAAAGGCTGAAGAAGGAATTAAAAGGAGGAATGAAGAAGCTCAGAGGTTGGAAAAGGAGGCTGCAGAATGGTTGCAGAAGGGAGAAGAAGAGAAAAGTAAAGTTGCCCAAGAAGCAGCTGAGATAGCAAAAGAGGCAGCCAAAGAAACAGAGGAAGCAGCTAGACAAGCAGCTGAAGAAGAAAAGAGAAAGCTTGATGAGGAGCTCCAAAGGCAGGAGGCTGAAAGAATAGAGTTGACACAACAGTCAGTTTCTGAAACAGCAGCAGGGCAGACCCATGAGGAGGAAAACCCCGAGGTGCAGACCTCTCAAGTACCCACTGCAAGAACCTCTGTGGCCCCTATGCTCCAGCTAGTGCCTTTCATCCAGAAAAAGGGTGAAGAAGTCCCTGACTTCAATACTATCTATTATGATAGGGCCACCAAGAGAATAATGAAAAGGACGGAAAGGAAGGTAGAGGTAGAGGATATGCCTAGAAAAATGATAACAGATACTGCTGTTATGCTAGGAACGGACCTAGATCCAAGGCTTACCATAAGGGCTCGGACTGCAATACTACATGCTTCATATTATAACATAGATAAGGTGATGACTGAACTGGAGTCATACAAGAAATATTCTGCGCAGCTGAAGGATACCCTGAAGAGAGAGAGAGAAGAAGGAAACAGGTTAAAGCGGAAATTTGAACACTTACAGAGGGAGATGAAGACTGTTGAAGCTGAGTTGCAGGCCCTACATGAAGAGAGACAATCTCAGGAGACTACACAAGAACACCTTGAGAAAGTGCAATCCGAAGATCAAGAGTTGAAGAAGGAGAAGGAGCGGTTGCTGGCAAAGGTGGAGGAGCTAGAAGAACAGCAGAAGATCATCTTGACAGCCAATGATATGCACTCCCAAGATTTGATAAAGGAACATCAGGAACAGATCTCTTCGTTGCTCCATCCATTCAAAGAACATATCTTAGCCCAGAAAACTAGAATGCTCCAGCTACAGATTGCTTTAGAGGAGGAAAGGTGTAAGGTCCTTTAGATTGACAACCAGTTAGGGGAAATCATGGAGACCTCCTCCTACTTCGTCGACAGATCCCAAGAAGTTCTTGAAGTTTTGAATGGCAAGGCTGGAGAACAATGCAGAGACACCAGCAGAACTACCAGCCAAAGACCATCAATCCCTTAAAAGAGATCATGACCTAGTAGAGTTCGTTGTCAGCACTACGGAAGACTTCAAGAAGACCGTCAAAAGGGCGCAGGGAGCATGCTCAGAATATTTCAGGAGGTTTCTTAATACATTTAACCGGTGTCAAACAGACGCTGAGCATAAGCTTGATGAGCTCCGAGACCATGAAACCTTCATAGAGATATTGTAGAGCAGATATCAGGATGCAGAGGCCAGAACACAACAGATCAAGGCTATTGATGACCTAGTTTTGAAGAATGAGGTGGGCCACCCAGCCATTAGTGTACAATTTTTGGAAGATCAGCTTCGCTTGAGCCCAGCAAGGATCGAGGCTATCAAGAATCAAGCCGAGAAATTTGAGATAAATATTCAGTTTTTGGAGCCTAGCACTTTTGAGGGCATCACTAGTGAGGCTGCAGCGTGGAAGAAGTTCCTAGAAAACCAAGCTGGGCCCTCTTCGTAGGGGATGTGTCATCTTTATATTTTGTAATATTTTGTAAAAGTAAAGCATTGGGAAAATGAAAGGTTGGGAAGCCCAAAGGCTACTTTGGGCAGCCCAACCATTTCACTCTTTTTGTATAAATGTAATAGACTAAGAAGAGAAAGAGGCTTTTTCCCCCAGTAAGACTGAAGGACATATTGTAAGAAGAACTATTTCCTTTTGCAATAAAAAATCACAGTTTTCCGGTTGGAGGAAGAGATTGTGAAATTTCCTAATGTTATACAATGGATGGTGGAAAGATGAACTACTTTATTTTTCAGCTTGTGTCCATGAATCGTGAGATCGTTCTAACTTTATGACCTATGTCTTGTTGAATGATTTCTGATTTATTTTTGTGGAAAATTCACCAAGAGTAATGTATGTTGCTTATATAACAATTAGTTATCTGATTGTTGGAATATTTTCCTCATTCATGTGTTGTAAATATGAATATCAGCTATCTATGATTTCTGTTTATTATACATGGAAATAACACATTACTCACAAATAATCATTCTTTTGGCTCCCCGAGGATAGATAGATAGGTGATTAGATAGTTAGTTGATTTACTTCATGGCTGCATATGTGATTTAGATGTTCGTGAGCCTAAGACGAGAGGTAAGAACCTGCGCATCACATTGTGTAGTGCCTTGCATCTTTATCACCCTGCATTTGTTAGTTAGGCATTTGCATTGCATACATTAAGTCAAAATTACAAAAACTTGGTGGATCGGGCTGCAACTGGTAAAACCCTTTGTTTTGTTACCTTGACCTACGGTAGCCGGACCGTAAACCGGATTGATTCCCTACACCAAACAGTCAACGGGCTAGTTGGGAACGTTGATTGGGGAGAATCCTTTATTGTTGTCGCCTACGAATTTACAGGCCCCAACAGAATTGGTGCTAGAAGGAGGGCCGCCAGTGCATGGCCGGCCGTGGAAAATTACTTTTCCCAGGATTACCTTACCAGCAGATATTTGAAGCTTTCAACCTCACCTAGGTACTCCCAGGTTCCGGTTATACCTCGAAGCAAGAAATCCTGTTCTCATCTTGCGTTTGCTTTGCTCAAGACTCTCGTTCCTGTAGCTGCGCTTATGGCTGGAATAAATGTAAATCATCCCAACCCATTTCCTACATGGAGAGCAAGGTCTCCTTTAAACCTCACACCTCCTTTGCATAATTTGCCTCAAGCCTTTGACAAGCTGTTGCCCAAGTTTGATCCCGAAGAAAGAATTGTTGTAGATGACCACTTGCAAAGTTTTTGCTTGGCTCTAGAAGGACTGAGGGCCGAGGAGTATGAAGACGTTGTCTGTAGATTGTTTCCTCACACCCTTAAAGGAACAGCGGCATCGTGATATTTTAGTTTACCTGCGAATTCGATTCCTGATTGGGACACCTTTGAAATAAGTTTTAGAAGTAAATACTCACGCCTCATTAATGAAAGGTCTTGGTTTGTTAAGAAAAGAGAAGAATGAAAAGGTACACAAGTTCACTCAGAGATTCTCAATATACCTAAAGAACTTCTCTGAAACTGATAAACCCTCTGATAAGGTCTTAATTGAGTATTATACATCAGCCCTAGGGCCTGAGCTGGCTATGTTTGCTAAAATGAAAGCCAAGCCCACATTGGTAGAGACCTATGAAGAGGCAGAGAAGATAGAAGCTGAAAGGGAGAGTGTAGAAGATCACCCTGACCTACCTAAAGAGAAGACTACCAGGAGAGGAACCTTACTGCTGTCTAAACCAAAGGAGGATCAATTACATGACTATCATGGAATGTTGAAAATGATGCAAAAGCTATCCAACCTATTAATTGATCTTGAAAAGGAAAGAGACCTTCAGAAAACGTATAAGCCCTACCATCCGGAAAGAGAGGATAACAACCAAAGACGAGCCCCTCCACCATATCTGGCATCAATGAACATAACAGAAATAGGGGGGGATAATTTCTGTACTTTCCACCAACAACCTCATTCTGAAAAGAAATGTCCTCAATGGTTACATTCAATGACATTGGTGATGAACAAGTTGTTGGATCCTAAACTGATTAAGGACAGTGATGAAGGGGAAATGAAGAAACAGACCATGAAAAAACCAGATGACGATACTATGTTCTCATGGAATGATTTTTCCCTGTTTAACACTGAAGGGAATAATCCTCAACCCGAATGTACATCTACAACTATGAAAGACATGGGTGTGACGATTAAAGATAATATAAAAAAATTGCAGGAGAAGGTCAAAAGGCAGGTGAAAGTGAATCAGGAAACCAAACAAATTAGTGAACCTGTCAAACCGGTAGAAGAACAGGTGAGTATTAATGAAGAAAGCACTAAAGAGGTTGAAGAACTGGAAGAGGAGATACCCTCCACAAATCAACCTATGGAAGTAAAGAGCGAATTGACTAGGATGATAAAAACTAGCGCTCCACCTTTCCTTTTGACCCTAGAGATGCTGAATCACAATGTGCATAATTGTTTGGTGGACTCTGGATCATCAATGAATGTTATGCCTCTGGCAGTTTGCAAAAAAATTAATGGAAAGCTAAAACCTACTCTTTGGGATGTCACTCAACTAGACAAGACTAGTTTCAAAGTAGTGGGGGAGATGGAAAATGTTCTGATTCGATTGTCGGCAAATGAAAGGATATGTCATTACATGGATATTGTAGTAGCAGACATACCTGATGGCTATGGAATGATCCTGAACCGAGATTGGACAGCAAGACTGAATGGGTATTTTGCTTCAGATTGGTCTCACCTATGGTTACCTCAGAAGGGCAGCCCAAACCTGATTAAGATATTAAGAGAGCCCTATATGAAACACAATGTCACTAAGCTAGGAAAGGGAAATGAATCTGTTGAGTCTGTTCTAGGAAATTATCTGATTGAGCTAGAATTAAGACATCTCACGTCAAGAAAGGCTAGTCATATGACTGATACTCAGCTTGAGCTCCTTCAAATTCCTCAGGCTGTGAAAGACGATTATAGAATTGTGAACATGTGTTCAGTTTCAAAAACAGCGCAGCTAGACCATGGTTAGATATCCCGTGTCTGTTTTCCAGCCCACCCTTTGATTCTCTAGATTTAAAAAAACAATATTTTTCAGGAGTGGGAAAATTTTCTTTTTCTTTTGCTTTGTACATAAATAAATTGTTTGTTTTCGTTGATGCTTGAGACTGTTTTCTTTTGCTAAGTGATTTAACATTGTTTTCTTTTGAGTTATTTCTTTGCTAGTTTTTCTTTTGGTTTTCAATAAAGAGGCAAACTTTTGGTTGCAATGGAAACATCAGGGTTCTTTATTAACTGGGATCTTGAGTGAAAGACTGTGCTTTAAAAGTATAGAATGTCTTATAGTAGCATTTTTCCTAACTAGCAATGCATTCATTGAAGTCTTACTTAACCCCTGTAAATAACTCAGAAATAAAAGAGGTCTGGAATACTATTTCGAGGCTCCATCCATTTCACATCTTAAAAAATCCCAAAGGAGTGACAGCAAAATACCCACGAAGAGGAAGCATAGTAAAACAGTATATCATATTTAAATGATCCCATGCCATAATTTCAGAAAAGATAAAATCATTAAGAGTCAAAACTCCTAAAAGAAAGAAAGCAATACCTATCAAAGTAAAATATCAAAGCATGAAGTACTGAATGGCCACAAGATCCTCTCCGTCCGTGAATTAAAATATGAAGTATACTGTTCACACAAAAGGGCACTATGGAATAGAGGATCCTGAATTAAAATTCAGTAAGAAAGGCCTGCAGGAGGACTCATATCAAAAGAACTAAAGTTCAAAAGGCACAAAAGTGCAGTTGGCATGGGAATGATGAACAAACGGATAATACTGTTTACACTCTGTTACAATCCTGTGGTGTCCAAGCTGGAAACTACCTAAGGACAGGAAAAATAAACCTCACCTATTTGGCCTCAAAAGAGTTATTCAGACTAGAAATATTTCTGTGTTAACTTTTCTCCAAAAGAATAGACTACTTCTCAATGGTTTAAATGCTTAAACTGGCTAGCCTGGGGATAAGGACATCTAGAAGATTTCAAATTTATTCAGACGGTCTTGCACTGGAAGAGAGTTAGTTCAGAAATCTGGAATTCACCAGGTAGTCGCCAATTGCTGTAGCTGCAACAATTTCCCAAAATTCTAAAAAAATTTAGGACCCTCCTCTACTTTGAATTAGTTTGAGTTTCTTCCTTATTTTGGTCTAAGGACTTTTGGGACATTTTTCAGCGCTTGGTTTGCTCTATCAATCAATCTAATTTTCTTCCTTAATGCTTAAAATAGTCCCATGCATAATCAAGCCTATCATTGTTTTTTGAATACCTTTAAATCCATTCTAAATCGGAAGTTAGTTAATTTGATTTTCCCGCCGTTGCGGATGGTTTTCGGTTCTGCGTCGGAAGGTACGATTATTTCCCTGTCCGCCGGTGCGGACGGATCTTCGCTCCTGGCCTCCGCTGTTGCGGATCAGTTCAGGTTTTGATTTCACGTTTGATTTTCTTTTCGACTTATGTTTTGGTTTCCTTTTGGCTGTGTATCGGAGCTTTTTGCCATCGCTCTCTCCACCATTACGGACGATGTTTGTATTTGGCCTCCGCCGTTGCGGATGAGTTTGGGATTTCACGTTTGATTTTCTTTCTAATTTTGTGTTTTTCCTCAGTGGGATATTGGTTTTAAATCGGAGGCTGTATTGTTCTTCCTTCCGCCGTTGCGGAGAAGTGTTATCTTTCATCTTTCGATCCTATAAGCGTCCGACGTCCGATCTTTAGTCTTTGCTTTGCTCATCACTACGGATGGATGTATGTTATAGTTTTTTGACATTGCGGAATGGTTTAAGGTTTCTCCCTCCGATCCGAAATTGTTTCCCATCTGATCCATTAAGTTGTCGCACGTGCGGTCCATTTCTATATATATGGGGACAGCGTTTATTTTTTTTATTATTGTTTTTGCTGCCCAGCACTGTCGTCGTTGAGCTGTCGTCTTCTTGAGGTATTGAAGGACTCTGCTGTCGGTATACTTGCATCCAGGTGGAAACCATGGAATCTTGGACGTCGTCAACCTGCTCATCCTCCCATTGATTCCATTGTGTTTTCTAGGTAGGCTCCTTGTCATTTTTTCCTTTTCCATTTATACTATTATTGGTTTTCTACGGTGGTATGGTATCCCCCGACCATTTTTCCTCATACCGCTAGGTTTTGAGCCTTGGTATTATTTTTTCCGCGGGAGGGTAGTATAACCGTCGGAACAGCTAGGTTTTTCCCATCATTGTTGTTTACAGCCCTGCGCAGAGAGGAAAAAGGGGGGTTCGGTGCGGACGGCCGTCCGCACCGAAACCCCTGTGTGAGGATGTTGAGTAGGGGCAGGTTGAAGGCCATATCTCCCTAGTAAACTTAAGCGGTTTGGTGCCTCCCATTCATTTTACCTACGCTGTCCCGCGCGCCCTGTTCACACCCAGTTTCAAGATGCGGCCGGGGAAAAGGGTTTACTGCGGCAGCCAATAGTTGACCATTTTCTGCTCAGGCAGTTTCTTTGATCCGCAATCTTGAGTAGCAGCCGTTTGACCTATGCTTTTCTACGTGTTGTTATTTAAAAACCCCAACCTGTGAGAGGGTGTGTCGCAGCTCTCATTCTGCGTGGTTTTTCCCCTATCCGTCTCACGCATTTATTTGCTAATGGCACCCGCAGGGAATGGAATGTGGGGTCGAGTTAATGTAATTATTTTTTTTTCCTAGCCATATGGTTAAATTGTTGGTATTGGAAGCATAGGTGACTTGCGCAGTCACACTGCATATAGTTACTTTCAAGCATCTCTTTCGTTGCTATACCTAGACTAAACCCCCGAACTCTGCACATTGAATTTTAATGGTCTAATGGTCAAAGTTTTTGTTGTACATGTATACAGTTGCTTCACTAAATACTACCGTATAGGAAAATAGCACATAGCGTAGTAATGTAGTTTTAATGTTGTCCCGAATATCGTTGATAAATTGTTCAGTATCATGTAGCAGCAGTAGATTGCTCACTTTATTGCACAGGAATGATTTTGCTTCATGCTAGGTATAGATAAGGTCATGGAATACTGTGCACCAGTTTTGGTAGTTCTGATGGTCAGGGCATTTTTGGGTTGTACATGCATGCAATTGTTTCTCTACTTGCTATCACATTAAACACATGAAAATGGCACTTTGCATATGGGTGTAATTTTATTGCAGTCTAGAAGATGGTTGATGGGATGTTTTAATATCATACAGAAGTGTTTTGGATCATGCTGAGATATAAACAAAAGCACTGAATAGTGTGCATTTGGTCATTCAAGTCATGCAAACTTATATCTTAGTTTCGTCGACTAGTTGCTGCCATGGTATACATAGAAAGAATAAAATGCTGCACACTGCTATGTAAATGTATGCACATTGAATGTCTTAGTATTACAATGTTATATGTGGCAGGAAGAAGTTGAGTCCACCATGTCCAAAAGACAAAAGAAGAAGGCCCCAGTGGTGGAAGAAGTACCAGAAGCAGAAGCTGAGACAAAGACTGAATACATATATGAAGACACCCAATGTGTTTCTGGTGTTGAGCCCGAGTACAAATGGGGTGACATATACAGATTGATTTCCTGCAGGGAGGTTCCCGACATGGGCCTCGAAGAAGAATCTATCTATGCTAACATAGAGAAGTCTTCTATCATGAAAGTTGCCACCAGACCAGAGTTGTTCCCATGCTCTGAGGTACTTGGCTAGATTTTTCCCCATGTAAATACAACCACAATGATCATAGGAAACCCTGAAGGACAGGGCTATGCTGCGTTTAGCCCTGGATATGTGGCATTGGCCTATCACCTACCAGAACCCCAGGTTTTCTTATCTGACGATTGGCTGGACAGCATCAGAATGGACCTGGTGGAAACTCTTAAGAAAATGCTCTTGCAGGGAAAGCTGTACCGATATAGACAGACTGGTGAGTATGATACAGTGAGCTTGAGGGCTCCCTAGAGGTTTATAGCGCTGATGCTAAATAGGATCTTTGGAAGAGCTCATGGCAGACTCTTCAAGCTTGAATGGATACCTATTATCTTTCATGTGGAAACCCAAGGAACAGTGTTCAATTGGGCCAGCCTTGTGTCAAGCAGTCTGGTCTCTTGCTTGGCCACAGCCTTGGGAGGAGAAGCTCAGAAAAGGTCCGAGTTTTACATGAGTTCAATATTGATAGATTGCATATTGTGTAACCAGCCCTTCCCCGGTCTCAAATGCATCTGGGACAGGGAAATAATGCCTGTGTATGCCGCTTATAGACCATTGTGGGCTCACCAGTACCATAGCCATTACACAGAGGTCTGCGAGCACTTCATTATGCCACTCTACACGCTCATTTTCCGGAAGGAATGTGACTGTATGTCAGAAGGTGCCATGCATGTAATAGGAGAATATGCTGATTATTTCTTCACTGAAAATGGCATGTACATCCGAATGTATGGAGGATCAAAGACTCCTTTAATGCTGCCCAAATATGCAACGGATTATATAGTCCATAAAGAGGAAGTCAGGCATAGGTAGTTTCTTGTTCCAACACAAGAAGACTGCATACCCTCCTTTACCATTCAGGCTAGGTAGCTACAAATTCACCAGGGTGAAACAAGCTGCCGAATTCATAGAGGAACTAGGAAAGTTCCAATTTGGTGAGATGCCTTTCCGGCGAAATGATACTCTCGGTAAAATAGCAGAGCACTGTAAAGAGCATAAGGTGTTTTTCGAATATGCCCATCATTTCGATAAGGAAGAATCTGTCTTCCGGAATGCTCCAAACATGACGGCACTAAATAGAAGATTTAAGAAGAAAATCACCACCATAGGTGGGAAAGGTGAGGAACAGAAAAAGGCTGAAGAAGGAATTAAAAGGAGGAATGAAGAAGCTCAAAGGTTGGAAAAGGAGGCTACAAAATGGTTGCATAAGGGAGAAGAAGAGAAAAGTAAAGATACCCAAGAAGCAGCTGAGATAGCAAAAGACGCAGCCAAAGAAACAGAGGAAGCAGCTAGACAAGCAGCTGAAGAAGCAAAGAGAAAGCTTGATGAGGAGCTCCAAAGGCAGGAGGTTGAAAGAATAGAGTTGACACAACAGTCAGTTTCTGAAACAGCAGCAGGTCAAAACCAGGAGGAGGAAAACCCCAAGGTGTAGACCTCTCAAGTACCCGCTGCTAGCACCTATGTGGCCCCTATGCTCCAGCTAGTGCCTTTCATCCAGAAAAAGGGTGAAGAAGTCCCCGACTTCAATACTGTCTATTATGATAGGGCCACCAAGAGAATAATGAAAAGGACGGAAAGGAAGGTAGAGGTAGAGGATATGCCTAGCAAAATGATAACAGATACTGCTATTATGCTAGAAACGGACCTAGATCCAAGGCTTACCATAAGGGCTGGGACTGCAATACTACATGCTTTAGAGGATAACATAGATAAGGTGATGACTGAACTGGAGTCATACAATAAATCTTCTGCGCAGCTGAAGGATACCCTGAAGAGAGAGAGAGAAGAAGGAAACAGGTTAAAGCGGAAATTTGAACACTTATAGAGGGAGATGAAGACTGCTGAAGCTGAGTTGCAGGCCCTACATGAAGAGAGACAAGCTCAGGAGACTACACAAGAACACCTTGAGCAAGTGCAAGCCAAAGATCAAGAGTTGAAGAAGGAGAAGGAGCGGTTGCTGGCAAAGGTGGAGGAGCTAGAAGAACAGTAGAAGATCATCTTGACAGCCAATGATATGCACTACCAAGATTTGATAAAGGAACATCAGGAACATATCTCTTCGTTGCTCCATCCATTCAAAGAACATATCTTAGCCCAGAAAACTAGAATGCTCTAGCTACAGATTGCTTTAGAGGAGGAAAGGTGTAAGGTCCTTCAGATTGACAACCGGTTACGGGAAATCATGGAGACCTCCTCCTACTTCGTCGACAGATCCCAAGAAGTTCTTGAAGTTTTGAATGGCAAGGCTGGAGAACAATGCAGAGACACCAGCGGAACTACCAGCCAAAGACCATCAAGCCCTTAAAAGAGATCATGACCTAGTAGAGTTCGCTGTCAGTACTACGGAAGAATTCAAGAAGATCGTCAAAAGGGCACAGGGAGCATGCTCAGAATATTTCAGGAGGCTCCTTAATACATTTATCCGGTGTCAAACAGACGCTGAGCATAAGCTTGATGAGCTCCGAGACCATGAAACCTTCATAGAGATATTGCAGAGCAGATATCAGGATGCAGAGGCCAAAACACAACAGATCAAGGCTATTGATGACCTAGTTTTGAAGAATGAGGTGGGCCACCCAGCCGTTAGTGTACAATTTTTGGAAGATCAGCTTCGCTTGAACCCAGCAAGGATCGAGGCTATCAAGAATCAAGCTGAGAAATTTGAGATAAATATTCAGTTTTTGGAGCCTAGCACTTTTGAGGGCATCGCTAGTGAGGCTGCAGGGTGGAAGAAGTTCCTAGAAAACCAAGCTGGGCCCTCTTCGTAGGGGATGTGTCATATTTATATTTTGTAATATTTTGTAAAATAAAAGCGTTGGGAAAAAGCAAAGCGTTGGGAAAATGAAAGGTTGGGAAGCCCAAAGGCTACTTTGGGTAGCCCAACCATTTCACTCTTTTTGTATAAATGTAATAGACTAAGAAAAGAAAGAGGATTTTTCCCCCAGTAAGACTGAAGGACATATTGTAAGAAGAACTATTTCCTTTTGTAATAAAAAATCACAGTTTGCCGGTTGGAGGAAGAGATTGTGAAATTTCCAAATGTTATACAATGGATGGCGGAAATATGAACTACTTTATTTTTCAGCTTGTGTCCATGAATCGTGAGATCATTCTAACTTTATGACCTATGTCTTGTTGAATGATTTCTTATTTATTTTTGTGGAAAGTTCACCAAGAGTAATGTATGTTGCTTATATAACAATTAGCTATCTGATTGTTGGAATATTTTCTTCATTCATGTGTTGTAAATATGAATATCAGCTATCTATAATTTTTGTTTATTATACATGGAAATAACACATTACTCACAAATAATCATTCTTTTGGCTCCCCGGGGATAGATAGTTAGTTGATTTACTTCATGGTTTCATATGTGATTTAGATGTTCGTGAACCTAAGACGAGAGGTAAGAACCTGCGCATCACATTGTGTAGTTCCTTGCATCTTTATCACCCTGCATTTGTTAGTTAGGAATTTGCATTGCATACATTAAGTCAAAATTACAAAAACTTGGTGGACCGGGCCGCAACCAGTAAAACCCTTTGTTTTGTTACCTTGACCTACTGTAGCCGGACCGTAAACCGGACGGATTCCCTACACCAAACAGTCAACGGGCTAGTTGGGAACGTTGATTGGGGAGAATCCTTTACTGTTGTCGCCTACGAATTTACAGGCCCCAACATAAGGGATACGATCTAGTGTGATCTGTCTTATGGAGATTTTCCTATCTTGATTGCGATTTTCTCTGGGCTTCTTTCTTATGTATGCGGTCTCCAGTTTTGGAGAAGGATTATGTAATATGGTGTATTTGTGCAAGATTAATATATGATGCGATGTGTATGGATCAATCCTTGTCTATTGTTATGGATTTTTTTAATCCTGTGGCTCTATTTTGTTGGAATGACATGTTATAGATGTGATCCAGCCTCTTCCTGCTACATCAATGCGATCTGTTGGTTTTAAGTTGTTATATTTTATGTTTGATGTGCTATGATGTTCCTTGAATAATTCTGCGATATTCTGATACTGTATGAGGATTGGATAAGTTATGATCTCCCTCCATGGGATCCCCATATCCTCCTTTCCCACTTCAAAAACTCAGTTCGTTGCATCCCATATTCTAGCAAGCAATTGTCGATTGTGTTCATTTGGATCAGGAATATTTGTATTTGACATTTTGTCACAAAATTTGTGAATGAATACTATCGAAAATATTAAAAAATCAATTTCCATGCATCACAATTTTCTCAAACGTCGGTTTGTCAAAGAAAAGAAAAATTCCCGCAAATTGTCTGTCAGAGAAAACAAAAATTTCTGCAACCGCCCGTTGAAGAATAAAACAATTCCTCAAACCGTCCATCGAGGAATAAATAATTTCCACAAACCATCCATTGCTTCTATAGCAAACATGTCAGAATTTTTAAAAATGTTTATATTTATAATTCATTATTCATCAGATATTCGACGATATGGACCTAGTTACCGTTGAAAATATGGGTTTAAACTATTTGAAATATGTCTTTCTACTATTTCAAAAAATATCCCAAGGACGTCAAAAATCTGACGACCCATACTCCAAATGTTGTCACAAATTCGACACACGATTCTCGAATATCCAACGACCCATACTCCAAATGTTGTCACAAATTCGACACACGATTCTCGAATATCCGACGACTCAACCTCCAAGTGTCGTCGCAAATTCGACACACTTCCGTCGTAAATTCGACACACGTTTGTCTCATATCCGATGACCTATTATTGCAAAGTGTCATTGAAGAACCTACACTAAGGACGTCGGATATTCGACGATGCTTAAAGAAATTGGAAGGTACAATACTTTTCATCATTGCAAATCGACAAAAACATACTTTACGTCGTATTTCGTCAAATTCTGTCGTCAGATTTTAGGTTCAAATCGTGTTGTGAGAGTGTTGGGGTGTTTGGATGTTGATTGGATGATATGCTTTTTGGATGCTTGTGTGTGAGGAAATATGAGAACCCTAGGATTCATGAATAGTTATATATGTAGACAAATTCTATTTCTTAGGGAAGATATGAAGGATATGGATCGATATTTTCTTATATTTGGGTTAAATTAACATCTATGTGAAGTTAATGATGTTGAGATTGGTGTTGTCATTGATGTCAAAGAGATTGTTGAACTGGTGATGACATTGAAGACTTAAAACCAGTTTGAAGAAGTATATATAAATTATGTGTGCAAGTAGCTAGTTTGAAGAAGTATATATAAAATATGTGTACAAGTATCAACAAGTATCACTTAATTTTCAAGAGAGTCTTAAAGCCTGTTTGAAGAAGTATACAAAATAAGGTTGTTTGTGTGTAATCAAGTTATGGAATTCTAGTGTTCAAAACCCACGAAGTCATGGCACTCTAGTGCACAAGTCCCACCAAGTTATGGAACCCTCATGCGCAAGAACCTCCAAGTCATGGAACTCCCAAAAGTACATGTGACTAAAGAATAAGAGGGGTGGTGAGCTTGACCAAAAATAAATGAAGAATGAGTGTCACCAACTTAGAGTAACCCCAAATTGTGGACATATCAATTGAGTAAGATTAGTATAAATAAGTTATATATTGAAGTGTTTTGATAATATTGAAATAGAAAATGAAGTAGTATACTAAAATTTCAAGCTTTGGGGAACAAACGAAATGCTTAGGGGAATCAATAGCAGTATGACTTGAGGAAGTGTTCGGGAAAATAGGACATGTTGAAACACAAGTAATATTCACATAGTCACACATATATATAAGGAGCAATTGTGAGGGAATTCCAAGGAGCATTTGAACAAGGGGCATATATTGGGATTATTATATATACTGAGAAGGGGGGTGAATCAGTATATAGTGTAGATTATACTATTTTGTACTTAACAAATTGTACTTCAAAAACTTCTCTTCCCAAAAAATTGATGGACATAGTTGCACCGACTTGTACTTCAATTATATATATAATTGATTACACATGTGGGAGACATCAATCTTCAATTGTGAGCACCGACTCACTCATGTGTCAACCTGATTTGTAAGCATAAACTTGTTTATTACATGCATCGAATTGTAAGGACTTATATCATCTATGCAAACACCAACTTGCATACTTCAAGCACCAACTTGAAAGGATATATGTCATTTTTGTGTAAGCTCCAACTCATAGTGTTCAGGAACCAACCTGTTTAAAGGCTGAGATCTCATGTTTTTGTTTTTCAGCTCCAATTGAATGGAAGCATCAACTCCTGATTGTATTTACCAAAATTTATATGAAGCGGGAACAAACTCCCTAATTTGTACACCATCTCCAATAAGAAGGAAGTTATGAATCCTTTATTTGGTTACTAGCTCCAATAAGAAGGAAGATACGACTCCTTTTTGGCACTTCAAAGCATGGCTTCTTTCCAAGTTGTGATTTCCACAATTTCCATAGTTGGGAAAGCATAACATGCTCATAATTGATATATGGTTGTTAAAAAATGGAATGGGGTGGATGAAAAATGAACTCCCACGAGGAATAATTACTTATGGGTCAAGAAAACCATGCCCATAGTCACCCACATGAATTTTGGATTTTGGTCCATGCTCCGTTATTTCATGAGATGATTTTTTAGCTACCATCTTACAATAGAAATAAATGTCATCATAGCTAGTTAAGATGGGTTTTCAATATGACATTTTGAAACAAAGGGTTCAATCCCACAACCCCTCACTAATCCCTAGTGGATACACACAACCCTCTCATTTTAGTAGCTTTTATATCCAACTCTTGGAATTTTATTGCATTTAAATATTTAAATGCTTATACAATTTTCCATGGCATAATAGCACAAGGCTAACAAAATATAAAATACTTGTATTTTTAAAAGTTGAGCATTCACTAGCGGGGCCTTGACCTTGAGATGCACACTAGGATCTCATACATATCGTATATGCAATATTTACATATAAAGCAAATCCATTCTAAGAGTCAAAATGGGGTATTACATTTCCCTCCCCCTTTGAACAACCTCGTCCTGGGTATTCTCAAAACTTGAACAAAAATGGGTATGCCTCTTTCATGGAATCCTCTAATTCCCATGTAGCCTCATTGAGACCAAGGTGCTTCGTTTATACCTTTACATGTCTGATGGATCAATTTCAGAGAAATGTCACCTTTTTGTCGAGGATTTGCATAGGTTCCACTTGGAACTTTCCCTCAGGTTCCACCTGTATCGCATTCCAATCAATTATGTGATTAGGGTCATGTACATATTTCTTACAAACATTGTTATAGCGGATTTCACCACTCTAGGTGAATCATACTTTGTATGGCCTTCCCCTGTCCCACTGTAGACCCTTTAGACCTCATGGACCATATTTTATCCTTTGATGTTTCCTTGATCATCCCTAAACACTATATAAAAGATGATATACACGGCTTTTTCCCCGATAACCGCATACATACGCGGGTTTGACTCCTATAACCGCATACATCGGGATGTGTGCATATTCCAAATCCTTTTGGAGTTTTCCTTGACATGGATCCAACTCATTTGACTCCTGGCCTTCCATATGCCTTGAGATTGCTTGGATTCAACCCTTCATTATCCCTTGTGAAGCTATATAAGGAACCCCTTGGTACATTGAAGGCAGATAGAGAGATTGAAAGCATCGAAACTATAGTCCATTGTTTCCAGAACTATACTTGAGTCTGCATCCCTTTGTCCCTTTGGAGCACTTTTGTGTTCTTCCCAAGCTTGCCTTTTGCTAGTGAGCTTGCTATCAAGAGATGGAGGATTGAAGTGGTGGAGGCCCAAGTGGGGGATTCAGTTTCTCTGATTCGCAGACGTGCCATCAGAGGTTGTATCTATCTTGTAATCTATGATTTATATGAATAAGAACTATCTTTCCTTGTCCAATGATGTGTATTTGATTGAATATTGTATCCATTGGAATATGTCAAATGCTTTTACATTATTGATTATATATGATAGAATAGATCTAACACCATGATATATAGTATGCTTGTATTGTTTACTTGTTGTTGAGGAAGTATTATATCAATTCAAGCTGAAGATTGGAAAGCTCAACAGGGATCTACTTCAACCGTCCGGAATAAGGTACGAGGTCTGATCCTTTAGTGTTAGACATTTTATTTCTATTGCATATTGGGAAAGATTGATTTCTGGAGTCAAAGCTCTTGTTGTGGTACCCCAAGCCATAGGAATTTCTCTCCGTAATAGAATTGGCGACTCCGCTGGGGATGTTCCTTGTTTTTATTTGGGGGTTTGTGGGCACAATGGGCTTGATATTATTGACTTGCTCTCTGTTTCTCCCTGTTTCTGTGTTGCATGTTATAGTATGTTCATCCATTGACACTCCCCTTTATTGGTTTGACCCTTGGCCTGCTTTTTACCACTGCCTTCTCTGTATACGCAGGTGTTTGGCCAAAAGTCGCATACATACGCGGATTTTTGGCCAAAAGTCGCATACATACGTGGATTTTTGGCCAAAAGTCGCATATATACGCAGTTGTTCTTTAAACAGTTGCGTACATCCTCCCTTTTGGTGAGTTTGATGTTGTGGTAAGTTGTTGGGTGGGTTGTGAGTGTGGTTGGGTCTTCCTTGGGTCTGATGTTGTCTATTGGATGCTTCATTTGTGACCAAAGACCGCTTTTTCATTGATTTTTCTTTGAAAGTAGTTTTAGTCATTTTTCCTTTTTGTTTTGCCATTAGTGCATTACTCTTTTTGTCTTGGTGTCTTGCTGGGCTTGTCTTTTATACTTGCTGCAGAGACTGAGAGTTTTAGATGACTTTTATTGCATTTTTCATTCTTTTATATTGAAAAATACAAAGTAGTTGCACTCTTAGTTGCATCTTAGATATGGATTTGAGGAGGTACTTGCATTGGATTGCTTGGATGAGAGTTGTGTTTAGGCTTTCATATAGGAAGGATTGCATTGGCATTCGGAAAGGAATATATATTTATGCATCTCATGTAGTGGCATACCCTATTTTTCATTTGACAAATATTGCGCTTAGCATTGTTTGTTATGGTGTGCACTTTTATTTCACTGCTGAGTCTTCATATCACTAGTTACAAGACCATTTCCCTTTGAGTAATTATAGCCAATTAAAATCAACGCTAATTAAAATGAATTACACTTTTTTCTTTTGTGCGCTAGTTGGCCTTTGGGATCGTGGTTACTCGAGTATATTTATTCTCTCTTGAGTTTGGGTCCTTTTATTTTCAGCATGTCTAGTATCCTATCACCTGTCTTGGTCCTAGTACGGACTCTGGTGTCAGACTTGGGGGCATCACAGACCCTTACCGTGCTCATAGATTTGGGAATGGTCATATTCCATCCTCTATTCCATTTGTGGAGGATTTTTATTCCCTTCGCTTGGTCTTTACACCGGTGGTCACCCTCATGGGGTGGTAGTGGATGCGTGAACATTGGGTCTACACCTTAATTTTCTTTTTATGTCCCATCGTTCACTGCATTGTTTCCTTTGGGTGCTATGGTCATGATCATTCCTCCCTATATCCTATGGTTTGGATTCTTTATTGACTATTTTGGGTTGTTTTGGACTAATATGGTTGTCATGTAGGATCTAGTTTTTGTACACTCTCTCTGAGGTTTTGACCTGTTCGTGCCCATCACAGGTATTATGTATGAACTGGCATATAGGTTAGGATATCGAATCCACTTGCACTTATGCATTGCCTTATGACCGTTCCATCTTAACCTTAGGTACGAACCCATTCCATGGTATCATGGAACCTTCATGCTGCTGTTAGAAGTGGTACTATGTGAATGGTAGAGCTTTCCTATACATGGGTGTCCTAGTTAGCTCCCCTTTGCATTTGGTTCCCATGCCATGAGTCCTCTCTTAGGTCCGGGAGTCCATTGTATAGTACTGCCATGACATTTCGCAAGAGCCTCATACCCCTCTTGATCTTATGCTGGCCTGTTTCCCTCCGGACTCCCCTTATGTCAAGTTGTGAATGCATTATCATGAGCTTTACCTTCCTTATTCAGCTTTATGCCGGCTCCCCTGACATTGCGTTTCAGCCATATAGCCCGAGCTTGTCTCATGTCTAGCCATGCAGAGCCATTTTTATATCCTTCGCAGCTTGATTCCCTTTTTACCGGGAGGGGAGTTTCCCCCGAGTGTCGATATCCTACACATGTATCCTTGCATTGAGCATAGGTATGTTCCACTGCTTGGAACTAGTTTGTTTTCCCTTATGACACTCGTCTCCTCCTAGTTTGTAACTATAAATCTAGTTTATTCTTTTTTCAAGCTTTTCAAATAACTGAAAAAGTCCAAAAAAATCAAAAAACCAAAAATCTGGACAAGGAAAGATGTTATCTTTGGCAGCTGTTGAGTCATGTCGCCTTCGAACAGAGCACTGTATATCACATCCATTGGTTGGGTTATAGTTTGACTTAGGAGCTGTACTTGTTTATCTGAGTTTATCTCCACCGACTAGTTAAGCTTCCAGTCCCTACGGAGCCTCTGTTGATGCCTCCTGTGTCACAGAGATGTCCCAGTTTGTATATCGAGTCTATGCTGCCTTCATTCAGTCACCATACGCCGTTATGCTCTTGTTCG
>LPNX010568464.1:33842-66403 GCA_001517045.1 Pseudotsuga menziesii
AACATAAACATGGAAAACATTATGATCTATCATGTTAGCATGAAATGCAATCATATATTCAAATGTTCATATCCTATCAAGGACTTTGAATGGCCCACAATATATTGGTGTCATCTTGGCACAACTTCCCAACTTTAGGAAAGTTTTCCTTGGATTTACTCTTAACTAAAAATGATCCCCAATTTTAAATTCCTTGTGCACTCTTTTCAAATCTGCATAAATATTTTTCCTGTCTTGGGCTACATTTAATTTATGTCTAATATTAAAAATTTATTGTTATTCATTTTTGGCCCAAGCATGATCCTATTCATCGAACTATCCCAATTCATTATAGTACGTCATCCTTTACCATACAATGCTTCAAATGGACTCATTCCCAATGATGCTTGATGTCCATTGTTGTATACAAATTCTACCAAGTGTAGGTAACCCTCCCACTTGGATGGTTTATCCATTACATACATTCTCAACATGTCTTAACGAACATGATTCACCCTCATGTTTTACCACCCGTTTGAGGATGACACATTGTACTACAATTCAACTGAGTTCCCAACTCTTGAGATAACCCTTTCCAAAATTTAGATGTGAATTTTGCATCCCGATCTGAAACTATTTCCTTGGGAAATCCATCCAATTTTAATATTTCCTTCATGAAAATATTCACTATGTTACTTGCTTTATGAGTGGACTTGACTGGAACACAATGAGTTGCCTTTGATAGATTGTCCACCAAACCATAATTGAATCATGATTCCTCACTATCATTGGAAAGTCTGTTATAAAATACATAGAAATTATTTCCCACTTCCATTCCATAATGGAAAAAGGTTGCAATAGTCCCATTGGGTGTTGATTCTCTTCCTTAACTTGTTGGTATTTTTGACGTCAAGAAATATATTCTTCTATATCCTTCTTCATTCCATGCAAAAAGTATTTTTTTTTTATGTTGTTATTTTCTTTAATATCCTGGATGTGAAGGGTATGTGTTGATGTATTTGTAACTTTGGAAGATGCTCTGATGTATATTATCATTGTATGTTCTTGTACCCCCATTGAGGATGTGTGTTACCCCTTTACAAGATATCTAAATTGTTCTATACCTTGAGATACAACTTCCATTGTAAATCAAGGCAATAGTCCCCAGTGTAGCATCATGTAATATGTACTTGTAGTCTCTCTAGGAGAAATGGGCCCCATGTGAGATGACATGTAGGCTCTAATGTTATATTTGGTCAGTGACTTGAAAGGGTATAAATAGGGAGGCGATCTCCCTCATTTATAGATACCTCGCACACTCTCAAGTGCGCATGAGAGAGAGAGACAACCAAAGGAGGATAGATAGATAGATGTTGAATACTTCTTATTACTGCTTTTGATCATCTTACTATTCTGAAGAAGTTTGCAGGGTTTTCTCCTTTATATTTTTCCCGATGAAAATATTTGTGTCTTGTGTATATTTTATATCTTATGCATCTTGTTGTACTTGTTATTATTTTATATAAAGATCCTAGATAATCTAATCATATCTTAAGAAAAAATAACATGGTATTAGAGCCTCTATGAAAGAATTCATTGTGTAGCTGCAGGAACTAGGGATTCCTAGTTGAAGGTGTTTTGTCAACATATCATCAAGCAAATAGGGCTAGGCTAACTCTCCTATCTAGGGTGCATCTTTTGGTGGCATCAGTTTCTGAATCAGATAAGTTTAAATTTTTAGCTGCAACTGAATTCAGGAGGAACTAGGGCATCAAGTATCGGAGGCTTCTCATTTTAGTTTTTAGAAAGTGTCCTAGCTGAGAAAATAACCTCAAGGAGGTGCATCTTTCTTTCCAAACACAATTACCAAACTCCAAGTTTCGAAACTTAGGGTTTCTCTACAGACCTTAGGCCAGCCTATTCCGGAACCTAGTCAAACACCTCAAATCGGTAAGATCCAAATATTTACTATTTCCATTTGAGGTTCTCATTTTGAAAAGATGAATCACCATAATCGACTTGAGGATAAGCTTGGAGGGGTTGTTAACTTCTGGGCATGGAAGTACAGGATCTCTCTGATCGTTGAAGAAAATGGCTTGGACCAGTTTATCTTTGGAGATGTTCCAGAACTAGAGGGAGATGAGTCAAAGAATGCTCATAAGAGAAGCATGGCTAAGGCTAAGAGAATCATTGAAGATTCTATTAAGGATCACCTCATCCCCCATGTGTTTTCATTCAAGACACTAAAGGAAGTATTTGATGAATTTACAATGATTTTCAAAGGAAAGAACATCAATCGAAAGATGACTTTGAGGAGCGAGCTGAAGAATGTGAAGATACAAAAGTTTGATACTATACAGTCCTACTTCACAAGGGTTGCTCAAATCAAAGAACAATTTGAAGTAGTTGAAGAAAATGTTGAAGAAGGAGAAATTTTAATGACTACCCTGAATGGTCTCCCTAGATCATGGGACTCATTCATTCAATCGATTTGTGCAAGAAGGACTGGTGATCTCTTTTAAATAGAATTAGAGAAGAATGTACACAAGAAGAAGCTATACTTATGAAAAGAGATGAAAAGATGGGAGCAACTGACAATCAAGCTCTTGCAGTCTACACCAGGAAGAACTTCAAGAAGAAGGAGAACAAGGAGAACTTTCATCACAACAAGAAGAAAGACAAGAAACTGAAGAAGACCAAAAGAGATCTTTCAAATGTTTGATGTTATACTTGTGATGAAAATGGACACTTGGCAAGATATTATCCTACCATAAAAGGAGACACCATGATCATATTGTCGAAGATGATGAACCAACAAACAAAAGATTCAATGAGAGAAGAATGATTTAGATGAAGAATTTGTGCTAATGTTAGCACTTACTGGCACTATCACACATGGAAGAAATGACTAGCTCAAGGATAGTGGGGATTCCAAACACATGACGGGATACAAGGAATCATTCGTCGATATGTACGAACATGAGTCACCTCACAAGGTGAAACTTGGGGATGATTATCAATACCCCATAAAAGGGAGCGATGAACCTTCATACAAGCTTAACTCTGGGAAATCCTTAAAGATGAAGGATGTGTTGTTGGTCGCTGGGCAGACCTGGGTTTATTGTATTTAACCAACAACACCCCTAGCTCACTGGCCCTTTCGGGGACAGACCGCAGAGTGGCCTGAAGTCTCACTCGAAGTGATTCTAATGGGTTGGCCAAAGACTCAAGTGTATTCGACCAGATTCTGTGGAAGCCTGGGTGTCTCGTAGCTCTTCTAGCCTGCGAGATTTCTATCTGCACGATGTGCACTTCCTCTTACTCATGATGATTCCAACCCTTATCGAATCACTGCGCCTTGGACCGCACGTAACTCCCTCCTACGCTAGATCCTCAACCGCAGCGCACCGCAGCTTCTCTGCTGGTGCAATATCGCCTCCCTACGATATCCTATTACTGCGGCTCCACGTACTTAGTGCTACTTAATCTGACTTATTGGGCTCAACATACAAGGCTGCTTACCTCTGCAACTCTTAATTATAAGAACTGAAACATAGGTAGACTCTTATACAAAGTTCTTAAGGATTTCAACTTGCAGTTATTTCTATAGTGTTGTAACTGAATAGTGCATACATACATTAACTGTAAGCAAGGTTCATGAAATAACTGATACATGCAACAAATAAACACAACACATAAATCAATCACACAACACTCGATTTTAACGTGGTTCACCTCCAGGATGGAAGTTATGTCCACAGAACTGTGTTTCTATTATAGCTCAGGGGAAGGTAAACATAGTTCTGTTGCACCGCATATGCAGCTTGAGATCTTCTGGGTAACTCCGCACATAGCCTGGAGCCCTTCTCTCTTAGATCTCTTCTCTTCTCTATATTGCACCTCTTACAATATACTCTTCCCTCTCTGTTGATCCCTGCAGATCGTTACTTGCATGCTCAATGAGCCAGCTACTGGTTACAGTAAGATAACTACAGCTAATAACAGAACCAGAGCTTGGCTCCTATACAACTGACCAACTATTGTCTAACCTTATACAATTTTCCAACCAACCCTTTACAATACAAAAATACATCCCTTTATAGGCAGCCCAAAGGTCTCGCCATTACAACACTATGGGCCTGTCCCAACAGTAACCCAAAACCCTAAATAGTGACAGTCGGCCTATCTATACTTAAGGTGGCCGCTTTCCGTCACACCACAACTCTCTGCGGTCTTCCATGCTTCCCGACATTGATCATGGGTATTGTGCACCGCTTCCTTTTTATGTCCTTCGTCTTCAATACCTCAGCCTCGTTGCTTCTTTTCCTTTATGAGGGTAGCTGAGCCCTCCTGTCTTCTACCGCTGCCTTCAATGTAGTGGGTGAGCTCTTTCTTCTCGGCCTCTCAGGTACCGTCATCTCCTTTGACTTTTCTATCCCAACAGTCATGGCTTCTGGCTCTGATCTACAGCTGGAAACATGCTACGATGTCATAGCTCTACCTTATCTTCTCTCCGCCAAAACTGTCTATCCACTAAACTGGCATCTTCTTCTGTAGCTGTGGGACCCTGCTCCAACAGTCCCCTAACACTTACTTGTGGCTCGTCCCCGAGCCACTACCAGCAGGCTTCTCCTGCTGTAGCTTCTCCTTGGCTTCCTGCGAAGTCCATTGAAACTTATCCCGAAGTCCTGCGACTTCGTTCTGCATAGCTTCGAGACTCTCTTTTTAGTTTCTGTAACTTAGTTTGTTGGGCTCTCTTATCTTTCCTTCCCTAATTCATGGTCTCACTCTCGTCGCTCCTGAGACCTTTTAAAGATGTCCAGGTCTTGAGAAGTCTTCCACAGATATCCTTTCCTTTTTATCTGGGTTAGAACTTTTATCACAAGGAAAATCTGTATCTTCCAGCCTTCTCTAACATTTCATTCAGTCTGGAGCCTACTTATGCAAAAGGTATACAAACCAGGAATTCCATTCCGAGAACAAGCCTTTGTCTGCATCTTGAAGTTCTACTTGTTCGGTTTGTTTTCCCTTTCACTTTTCTTCTCAGCAACTCACTCCAAGTGTTTACGCTGCTTGGGTTCTGCATATTTTCATTCCTGACCTTTGGAACCTCTTGTTCTTCTCTTAGCTAATGAGATAGGTCATCTTCCTTCTCCCGTTGCTTTCTTTTTCTCATTTTTACTTTCTTCCTAGCGGGATATTTCTTCTCATCATTCCGCCGCTATGCTTTCTTATCTTTAGTGATCGGCTCGGCTTTCTTCTTCTCTTCAGCAGAGATTTTGATGACATCTTCTACATCCTACGCTTGACTCCTCATCCTTGGAAATGGTCTTACCTATGATATTCCTAATTTCACAACCCTGGGCGGCGTCGTTATAGCGGACATACAGCCACCAGGGTCGAAACATCTCAGCATGTCTTCTAAAGGTTCCTCCTCGTACAGAACTCAATCGGTGTAAAGCGCTGGATGTGCAATGACTGCAATTTCTAGAAATCACAGCACTCTATAACGGGATTAGCTCTGCACAGGGAAATTGATCAATGCACTCTATAACTCTCGGCTCTTGAATTCTTGCAAATGTAACCCTCCCGAATGAATAATTTCTGCTTTTATGGCAAAGATGATAATCCCGGATGCAATGGTCATCTAGGTTGAACCCATCGGTCGTATTAATTGCTTGGACAAGACCACTCCCGTCATTCGATCCTCAATAAATGCTGAAATCCGATCAAATTTCCCTCGAAGTGTGTGTGTACAGGCGCCGGTCTTCGTCGAAGATTTACCAAATCTGGAAAAATTGATTACACTGCTACCAAATCCATGGTAAGATATACCAGTCATTTCTTCATTAACTGCCTTTCAGAAGGTGACTTTACTAGCCCTCTGTTTCCTTGCAAAAGCAGGTACGTGGCACGGAGAGGCATTGCCTTGCTGCGATGCGACACCGCATCCTCTGCTCAAAACAAACTTAACCGCTTTTTTTTTTTTTTTTTACTTGCAAGCCACTGATGACTTGCGCAAAATGAACCGTCCTTATGCGATTCCTCATACTTAGAATAATTGTCGGTGTAGACTAGTTCCCGGTGCAATGCCTCCTTTCAACTACACTGGACATCTGCACCCTTGTAAGCTGTCTAGGCTAGGGCTGAGAGGTGGAGTGGCTATCACTATAGAGCTTGAGCCTACTACCATTAATCAATGTGGGAAGAAGCTCCCCATCCAGTTTGCTGAGCTGAATGGCACCTCCCTCTGTGACTTGCTGTATCTGATATGGCCCCAGCCAATGCGTCTTGAACTTCCCTGGAAACTTAATAAACTTACTATCGTAGAGGAGTACTAAGTCTCCGATCTGAAAGGTCTTACTCTTAATGTGTCTGTCATGCCAAGCTTTTTCTCGTGCCTTCTACACTTTCTGATGGAAGCCAGTGATGAATCTGTCTTCCTCCAAGGCAAGCAGCTGTGCTAGCCTTTCATCCACTGTGTCTGTATCAGCCATCCCGGTGATCTAAGCGATTCTTAAACTGGGAAGAATATACTCCATGGGCATAACAGCCTCTTGTCCATACACCAAACTGAAAGGTGTATGTCCTGTAAGTTTCTTGCATGTGGTCCTATACGCCCATAATACAGTGTTAACTCTGAGGTCCCAATCATTCCTTTGGCTGTTGCAGATCTTTGTAAGAGTGTTTTCTAAAATCTTGTTAAAGGCCTCCATCGTACCATTAGCCTGTGGGTGGTAGGGAGTGCTCTTATGGTGCTGAATCTGAAATTCTTCCGTCAAGGCCTCAATAGTGTGGTTTAAGAAGTGTGTACCTTGATCGCTCATCAAAACTACTAGGCATCCAAATATACTGATGATGTTTTCAAAAAGAAACCGTGAGGCTGTAGTAGCATCACAATTTCTTACTGCTTTGGCCTCTTCCCACCTGGTGAGGTACTCTATGCCAGTGATGATATATCTCACACCAGTGCGTTTTCCTGGTGGGTTGATAGGACCCACAAATTCTATAGCCCACTTGTCAAATGCGCGCAGCGTAACCTGTGATCGCAGCGGCATTTCATCTCGTCACAAGGGTTTTCCTACCCTTTGGAAAATATCACAGCATCTGCAAAAGTCCTTAGTGTCCTTGTGCAACGTAGGCCACCATAATCCTGCAGCTAGGATTTTCTACGCAGTCGGATTTCCTGCGAAATGACCTCCTGCGGTTCCTGAATGTGCCTCTCTGATGATAGCGTCTTTTTCATGCGGCATCACACATCTGCGCAGGACTTCATCTGGACCTAACTTGTATAATTGTCCTGCGATCAGGGTGAAGTCTGCTGCTTTAACAACTAAATGCTTCTTTTGATGCTTAGTAAACTCATCAGGTGCTAATCCTGTAGTGAGAAAGTGAATGATATCAGCATAGTAGTCATCTGTGATCTGAATAGAAAACAACTGTGCATCCGGCAAATTGTCCTCTAGGTTACTCGGCTCTTCTCCTGAGTCTATCCTCGATAGATGATCAGGTCCGACGTTCAATCTTCCTGGTTTTACAATGATTTCAAAATCATACTCCTGAAAGAGGAGTAACCATCTGCATATTCTCCCCCTTAACGCTGGCTTATTGACCAGATACTTCAATGCGGAATGGTCAGTAAACATCTTGAACGAGGCACCCAATAGGTAGTGCCTAAAATTCTGTAGTGTGTACACCATGGCTAATCCTTCTCTTTCTATCGTGGTGTAGTTCTTTTCTGTTGTCGATAGCTTTCTACTGGAGTATGCGATAGGATGATCAATATCCCCTTCTCCTGGTTGCGTTAAAACAACCCCTAGTGCGATGCCCGATGCATCCACATGTACATGAAACGGCTTAGTCCAGTCTGGAAATACTAAGATGGGTGTTGTAACCATCTTCTCTTTAAGTGTGTCTAGACTCTGTTGGCATTCCTCATTCCATAGGAATTTTATATCTTTCTTTAACAATTTCTCCATCGGTGCTGTGATCTTTGCGTATCCTTTGATGAATTTTCTGTAGTACCCGGTATGACCAAGTACTGTTCTCAGTTGTTTGACTGAGTTGGGTGCTGGAAGACTTATGATGATGGCAATCTTTGCGGGATCTACCATCAAGCCTTGTCTGCAAACAATGTGACCCAACAAAATACCAAATGGCGCATAGAATATACATTTTTTCAAGTTCAGAGAAATCTGGTACTGCCTACATTTCTCTAACATCAGTCTTAAATATCCTATGTGCTTGTCAATTAATCCAAATACAGTCCAATCATCAAAATAAACTTCTAGGAATTTATGGATGTATTCTTTAAATACAGCAACTACTACTCTAGAAAAGATAGCTGGTGCATTCTTAAGACCAAAGGGAATTACCGTATACTGGAATGAGCCCCATTCTGTTGCAAAGGTGGTCTTGGATCGTTCTTCTGGATGGATTCTGATCTGGTGATAGCCTGAAAATCCATCAGTGAAGGAGTAGACCTCCTGTCCTCCGACGTTGTCTAGTACTTCATCAGTGAAAGGTGTCGGGAATGGATCATGAAGCGATGCATCGTTGAGTTTGCGTAAGTCGACACAGATCCTAATGTCTCCTTTGGTTTTCTTCTCTTGCACGACCATGCGACTAACCCATTCACTCTCTTCTACGGGCTCAATGATGCCTGCTTCTAGCATCTTATCGATCTCATCCTTAACTTTTTCTTTGTAGCGCGGATTTAATCTATATGGACGCTGCTTGACTGGTCGAGCATCCTCCTTCAATGGTATCCTCATTACTCCCAGGTCTTCGACTATTCCCTTCATCTCTGTGAACTTGGTGGGAAATAGGTCCTGATAGTCATTTAGCAAGTCTGCAATCTGTCCAATTGTTTCATCGTTCCAATAGTCTCCAATAGAGGCAAACTTTGGTTCTGTGTCTGTGCCGATATTGATCTTTTTAATCTTGATGGGCTCTGTGATTGCTGGAATTTCTAACTGTGGTCCCCCAACATCACGAGTCCCTTCTGACCCCAGAATGTTGGTGTTGCGAGGATCCTCATCCTCATCCTCTGGTTCTGCTTCAAATTTATAGCACTCAAGCACATCTTTTAACTGAATGGCCCACTCAGGCTGAGTCTGTACTGATAAGGTACAATCCTCAAATATCTTGATCTTTATTATATCTAGGGCCTGGTCAACACTTGGGTACTCAGATTCAAAAGCGAAGGTGAGTAGAAAGTTATCTATCATAAGTGGCCATGTAGTTGTTCCCTTACGCAGTTCAGTCTCTGTGTACCAGTTCCTTGGAACTGTGTCCAAAGTGTGAATGAATCGGTGAACCCATTCATCCTTGGGAATGTCTGACCAATTATGTTCACATGTCTGAATGTGTGACCTGGGGTCACTTTCTCCTGTATATTTCTGCTGGACATACTCTCTGTCGATAGAAAATCTGATCGCCATCAGTCTCTTAATATCATCCCATGATGCGATATTCTCTTTATGTGCATACCACCATCTTGCAGGTGTGGCTCATACTGCAAGGTCCATAGCTGCGATCCTCTGCTCATGAGGAATTTGTTGTTCAAACTGCTTGAGAAAGTCCTGGATATCCATTAGACCATGAAACGATGGAATCTCATTGATCTCTGCGCCAATCCATCGCAGTGACTTAGTCAAGTACGTGCATCTGCGTGCTGAGACTTCATGAAGTCTGTTCTGCCAGTTCTCTAGACCAACATCTGAATCTGATGCGCATGAGCTATCGCATCACCAACTAATGTTCCCTTCTACGGTCGGATTGATGTAGTCACTCTGGTTCATAGTCATCTGATAGAGACTTTCTATGTTACGTGCCTCTTCCTCTGCTCGGATAGGTTCAATATATCTAGGACCCTGAAAAGGATCCAACGGTGCGATGACCCAAATCTACACGTCCTCAAAGGTCATTTGTCTTCTCTTTAGGTCGATAGCGGCCATGTTACCGATCGCCAAATCAATGCCTAGTAGTGCTGGATATGGTCTACTATCACCAATGATTTCTATAACTTCAAAGTCCACAAAGCTGCGAACTCCGTCAATGTCAACTAGAACCTGCGGTAATCGACCCAGGGGTGATACCTGCTGCTGATTAGCTAATCTCAGATGGATAGGCGATCTGACTAACTTAGGGCTACCCATATGTTTCCATGTCTGCTTAGTCAGAACATTTACGTCTGATCCTAGATCTAGGATCACCTCATCCATTTCGAATTCTCCAACCTGTGTTGTGAGTCGCATCTCTCTTCCTGTTCTTGTATGTCACGTAATATTATGAACATCACGCTGTGTACTACTCATGGAAGAAGATGGCTGACACTGATCTATGATGCGCTGAAGTTCTCCGATAGCTTGCTCATTTCTCACAAGTTTTAAACAACTACGCAGGAAGGATTGTACACTTCCTGTCATCTCGTCCTCGTCGCATGTGCCCGATGTGGTAGCCTGCGATATCTGTACAGGGCTAACACCACAAGGTGCTTGATGCGGTATGCCCCTAGGCGGCGGTACCTGCGATCCTGATTACATAGGGTCATCAAAGAAAGTCTTAGCTTCCTGAAATGTCTATTTATTCTTCTGCAGGTCAATTGGTGCTGCTTTGTTAGGAGCTCTGCACACCCACTCCTGACCTGTGTTCTCTTCAGTATCCTGCGATGTCCCACTGGTGGAAACACCGCTGCGAGTCACAATGTTGACTCTTGGTTCTGGCTCTTCCTGCTCAGCAGCAATAATCTGGATGTTCTGGTGTACTGCTGGCTTAGGTTCCTTGATCTTAGCTATCAAAGTAGGACATTCCTCTATAGTATGATCATAAAATTTACAATAATTACAAGTGGTGGTGGGACTCTGACAGTCCCGAGCGTAATGTCCTACAACTCCACAGTTGTAGCAAGTAACTGGTCCGCGACCACGACCAAAGCCTTCTCCACGGCCAAAGCCTCCTCCACGTCCTCGTCCTCTGAATCCTCCTCCACGGCCACCATAAGCTGGATCATGCTGTGGTCCTACTGCTGGACCCTGTGTTTCTGATTGGACTCTATACATGTCTTGCTTGCTCCCAACCATGAGATCATAGGCTCAGCAATCGTGTTCGTCATGGCCTACAGACTTGCAGAAGACATAGTATAAGTTCTTAGGTTTCTGCACGTACTTCTGAAGTAGAGGGCACTGCTGAGGTAGATGTCCTCGTGTTTTGCATATTTCACACCACGGCCCGTGGGTCTGTGGTAAGGGGTTAGGAGCCCCTGTTGCTAGATATTCTACAAATACTGGACAGTTTTCTTTAGTATGGCCTTGTGCTTTACACCTTACGCACCATATGTCTTGCGCAACCTCTTTCCCTTTCTTAAGCTCATGCAACTGTAATGTGAGACTAGCCAACTGGTTTTGTAGATTTGTCATGCCTGTGCTGGTTTCCGCTAGAGGTGAAGCCTCTAGTTTCATCGCCATCTCCAACGCGTCATCCTGTGTCTGGATTTTCTACTGCATTAATGGTAGTCTGATGTGAGGGAGCAGTGCTGCAATAAACCATTCCTTATGCTGCTCTGGTGCAAACTCAAAGCTGACTTGGTCTATAAGGGCTTTGAATTTCTGATCAAAGTCCCACACTGACTCTGTAGGTAACTGTTTGATGTCTTTGAGCTCTGTAATGCACTGTGACTCAGACTTAGGTTTCTTAAAATCTTTAATCATGGCGGTCTTGATCTGGACAAGTGTTCTGGGTACTATGGTATACTTCAGATACCATGTTAAGGCTCGATCTCTTAGTGTGATGACCAACTGTACAAGTTTAATATTATCGTCATTGATGGTTTTAATGGTCCACATGGCTTCACAGAGAAACCAATGCCGCTCTGGGTCCTCTGTCCCTGTACCCTTAAAGATAGGTAGCTTCATATCATCCCCCATTCTATTTCTACGTGGTGGATGTTGATTTGTTGTGTTACTACCACTCGGCAGTGTAGCTGGAGGTGATGTAGCGGTAGTAGGTACTGTCTGCGAGCTACTGGATGGAGTTCCTACGGGATTGTTCTGAGTCCCGGTCTATTTCTGTGGGGTGTAAGGGTGGTAAGGGATACCCCCCTTTGTTCCTTCTGTGGTACTATGACTCTGTTGTCTAGTATTATCTGAACTGTCTTGAAATATGGGAGATCTGAAATCTACTTTATATTTCTTTCCACTACGTGTTCGTCCAATGTCATTAAGATCACTTTGAAACTCTTGTGACATTACTATCTTGACTTATTCGTCTGAAACTAGATCCATTGTTCCTTTTTCATATAATAACATCTTAATGGACAAGTTTAAAGATTTTAGGTACTTACCGCGATATCCTTTGAAGAAGTAGCACTCAACGTCACTGAAGCTTTTTCTCTGGTCAACTGCAAACTCTGTGACGAAGCCTTCTAGCACACTCGCAAGCTAGAAGTCTACTACTCTCGTAATGGGATTATCAAGGTTCTTCACGGTCTGAATCAGCTCCAGTGTCCAGATAATGTTTCTTTTCTTCTTGAATATGCTTGTATCAGTCAACTTTGATAACCAGTCGTAAAGCTCATTTCCAAAGGTTGCAAAAAATATCGCATGCAGGTCTGTAACGATATGTTTTTGTAACCAGGCCGCTGTACTAAGTCTAGGACTCTTTTTCTCTCGTTCAGCAAACTCTTTCTCCTTAGACCAAACCCACTCGTTGATTTCGTCTCTAGTAGGCCACCACCAGAACATCAATGCTCAGTTTGTTCAAAACCGGCAATGGAACCATTTGTTGGTCACTGGGCAAACCCGGATTTACTGTATTTAACCAACAACACCCCTAGCTCACTGGCCCTTTCGGCGATAGACCGCAGAGCAGCCTGAAGTCTCACCCGAAGTGATTCTAATGGGTTGTCCAAAGACTCAAGTGTCTTCAACCAGGTTCTGTGGCAGCCTGGGTGTCTCGCAGCTCTTCTAGCCTGCAAGATTTCTATCTGCACGATGCACACTTCCTCTTACTCACGATGATTCCAACCCTTATTGCATCGACGTGCCTCAGACTGCACGTAACTCCCTCCTACGCTAGATCCTCAACCGCAGCGCACCACAGCTTCTCTGCTGGTGCGATATCGCCTCCCTGCGATATCCTATTACTGCGGCTCCGCGTACTTAGTGCTACTTACTCCGACTTACAGGGATCAACATACAAGGCTGCTTACCTCTACGACTCTTAATTATAAGAACTGAAACATAGGTAGACTCTTATACAAAGTTCTTAAGGATTTCAACTTGCAGTTATTTCTATAGTGTTGTAACTGAATAGCACATACATACATTAACTGTAAGCAAGGTTCATGAAATAACTGATACATGCAACAAATAAACACAACACATAAATCAATCACACAACACTCGATTTTAACGTGGTTTACCTCCAGGATGGAAGTTACGTCCATAGAACTATGTTTCTATTATAGCTCAGGGGAAGGTAAACACAGTTCTGTTGCACCGCATATGCAGCTCGAGATCTTCTGGGTAACTCTGCACACAGCCTGGAGCCCTTCTCTCTTAGATCTTTTCTCTTCTCTATATTGCACCTCTTACAATATACTCTTCCCTCTCTGTCGATCCCTGCGGATTGTTACTTGCATGCTCAATGAGCCAGCTACTGGTTACAGTAAGATAACTACAGCTAATAACAAAACCAGAGCTTGGATCCTATACAATTGACCAACTATTTTCTAACCTTATACAAATTGTCCAACCAACCCTTTACAATACAAAAATACATCCCTTTATAGGCGGCCCGAAGGTCTCGCCATTACAACACTATGGGCCTGTCCCAACAGTAACCCAAAACCCTAACTAGTGACAGTCGGCCTATCTGTACTTAAGGTGGCCGCTTTCCGTCACACCACAGCTCTCTGTGGTCTTCCATGCTTCCTGGCACTGATCATGGGTACTGTGCACCGCTTCCTTTTTCTGTCCTTCGTCTTCAATACCTCAGCCTCGTTGCTTCTTTTCCTTTATGAGGGTAGCTGAGCCCTCCTGTCTTCCGCTGCTGCCTTCAATGCAGTGGGTGAGCTCTTTCTTCTCGGCCGCTCAGGTATCGTTGTCTCCTTTGACTTTTCTGTCCCAACAGTCATGGTTTCCAGCTCTAATCTGCAGCTGGAAACATGCTACGGCATCGTAGCTCTACCTTATATTCTCTCCGCCAAAACTGTCTATCCGCTAAACTGGAAGCTTCTTCTGTAGCTGCGGGACCCTGCTCCAACATGTGCTATATGTTCCAAGATTGAAGAAGAATCTTCTCTCCATATATGCACTAGATGCAAAAGGAATTAGGGTTGCATTTGTCGATGGCCAAGTTCAGATGTGGCCTAGAGGAAAGAAAATAGAGGATGCAATAGTGATTGGAGAAGAAGACGTAGGTTTGTACAAGTTGAAGGGATATCCTGAACAAGCATTGGTTCATGAGTCAATTGAACCAAATCAACTATGGAATAGAAGGATTGCACATGTGCACTACAGAGCACTATCGATGGCAAGCAAAGTAGTTTCAGGATTGCCAGAGATCCAGGCAAAGCATGAGGGCATCCGCAAAGGATGTGCAAAAGTAAAGAATGGAAAGAAGACATTTCTCAGCAGTGAGTGAAAGGATAAATGAATATTAGAGATAGTACACTCATATGTATGTAGAACCATGTATTCTAGCTCATTAAGAGGCTATGTGTACTATGTGTCCTTTATAGATTATTTCTCATGTAAGACTTGGATATATTTCTTGAAAGAGAAAAGTGAAGTTTTCAGTAAGTTCAAGGAATATAAAGCCTTGGTCGAGAACCAGAAAGATAGGAAGATTAATATTCTACGCTAATGGTTGTGAGTTCACTTTCTAAAGAATTCAAGGAACTTGTTGCAGCTGCAACAGTTTTCCCCAAAATTTTCAATTTTAGGGCCCCCCTTTTATTTGTTTTTATTAATTCTGGCCTAGGAGTAATTTGTTTTCACCAAAGATGTCCTGAGTTTAGAATTTTATTTAAAAAAATTTGGCCTGTTTCACTTTTCTATATCAAAAGATTAGTCGACTATTCTTCCGATATCAGAAGCATAGTGGACTATCCTTTCGACATTGCGGAAACAGAACCGTCAATCCTGTCGAGTGCCTTTGGACTCCCCCGTTGATACATCAGAGCTAGTTCTTTTTTATCCTCTGGTTTTCCGGTCGATTCAGTTTTTGAGATAATGGAGCTCAGACATTTTTTTTAGGAAACAGTTTGGGAGGTTTTTCCTTGTTATATCTTTCATTCATAAAGACTGTGTTTAACCTATTTTAAACAACATGCATGTTGAGGAGGTAAATAAATTGGTATATTTTCTTGTGTATTACTATAAGCACTTTCTAAGAGCTCAATTAGCCTAAAATATGTTGTTTGACTGTGACAGGTTGATTGCTATAACAACAACATGTCAAAGAGATAGAAGAAAAAAACTTAGATGGCTGAAGGAGAGCTTGAAGTAGAAATAATCACCAAAGTAGAGTTCATCTACGAATATACCAAAGCCACTACTAGAGTTGAACCAGACTAAAAGTGGGAAAAAATATATATAATGATCTCAAACCAGAATTTACCTAATGTTGGGTTTGAAGAACTGACGATCTATGATAACATTGAGAAGTCGACCTTGATGAAAGGAGCTATGAGGCCCAAATTATTTCCCTATTCAGAAGTAATAGGCTGGATTCTGCCTAGGGCAGATGTGATGACAATGATTCTAGAAAACACTGCAAAGCAAGGCTATGCTGCATATAGCCCTGCATATGTCTCCATGGCATATGATCTACCCACACCACAGGTCTACCTAACAGAGAGTTGGTTGAAGGAGGTAGCTCTAGACTTGGTAGAAACTGTAAAGAGAATGATTATACTAGGAAAGAATTTCCGAACCAGACCTTCTGGAGAATATGACACCTCTACTCTCCATGCTCCCTATAGGTTTATTGCATTGATGCTCAACAGGAGTTTTGGTAGAGCACATGGGAAGAGTTTCAAGATAGGTTGGATACCAGTTATCTTTTTTGTGGATACCCAAGGAACCATCTTCAACTAGGTAAATATAGTGTCGAAAAGCCTCTCTGCATGTATATCAGTAGCCTTAGGAGGAGTATCTCAAAAGAAATCTGAATTTTATGAGCTTTATCCTAATTGATTGCATATTGTGCACCCAGGCTTTTCCTGCTTTGAGATGTAACTGGGAGAAGGACAGAACCCCAGTATACACAGCCTATAAATTGTTGTGGGAACATAAGTATCACAGTTATTATAGGGAAATTTGCGAGCATTTCATTATGCCCTTATACACCCTAATTGTCTTGACTAAATGTAATTGCATGTATGAAGAGGCATTTAAAGTCATACAAGAGTTTGGGGATTATTATTTGATGGAGGATGGATTATATGTAAGGATGTATGGTGGCTCCAGAGCTCCTTCTGTACTCCTGAAATATGCTACAGATTATGTACTCCACAAGGAGGAAGTCAGATGACTATGCATTGATAAAGTAGGCATTTTTTTGTTTGAACATAAGAAGGCAACGTACCCTGCAGTACCTTTCTTAATTGGAAGCTATAAGTTTTCAAGGGTAAAGCAGGCAGCAGAATTTGTTAAAGAGCTAGAATATTTTCACTTTGGAGAAATGAATTTTCATAGAAATGACTCCCATAACAAAGTAGTTGACTACTGCAAAGAAGCAGGAATCCATTTTGAATATACTAACTTATGGGACAAAGATGACGAGACATTCCGAAATGCAAAGAACATAACCACCCTCAAGAAAAGATTCAAGCAAAAAATAACAACTATGGGTGGAAAGGAAAGACTTCAGAAAAGCCTAAGAATTTAGAAGAAGAAGAGGAAAAGAAAAGAGAAGAAGATGCTATAATATTAGTACAGGAAGTAGAAAATTGGTTAAGAATTGAAGAGGAAGAAAAGAAACGAGGTGCTGAAGAAGCAACTAGGAAGGAAGAAGAAGAAAGAAAAAGAAAAGAGGAGGCTGAAATAAAGAAGAAACAAGCAGAAAGTGAGGGCTTCAGACTAACAGAGTCCCAAAAAGAGAAGAATCCCACAGAGCAGGTAGATATACAAGAAGTACAAGACCAAATAGATTAAGAGCAAGGACAATCCGATCCTGGTCCCTTAGAACCTGTTGTATCTTCTGGAAACATATTAGGAGAGGCTTCAATTTTTGAAATTGATTTGATTCCTTTCATGCCTACCAAAGGGGAGGAATTTCCTGATTTTAATACCATTTTTTATGACAAAGAAAAGAAAAGAATCATTAAAAGAACTGAGAAGAAGGTAGATACTGGGGGATAGCCAAGAAAAATGGTGACAGACAAGACATTGGTACATGGTACGCAAAATATCCACGGTTGACAGCAAGAGTTGGGGTAGATTTAACCTTAGCAGCTAAAGACAATGTGGACAGACTCATGACTGATCTGGAGCAGTCATGGAAGAATGCAGCCCAACTAAAGGAAACCTTAAAGAAGGAAAGAGATGAGAGCCAAAAGCTAAAGAGAAAATACGAAGATATGATAGGTGAAGTCAAGACTTCAAGAACAAAATGCAAAAATATGCAAGCAGATAAGAATTCTCTAGCAATATCTGTAGAGAACACAGAGAAGAGTGCTCAAGTTACCTTAGCTGAATTACAAAAGCTACAGCTGGAGCATTAGATGTTAAAGAATGAAAAGGATAATATTCAGTTATCATATGAAAATTTAAGTGAAGAAAAGAACAAGTTGGAGAGCAGGGTTACTGAGCTGGAAATTGAGAAGGTTACTGCGGAAGAAAAGGAGAGGCAATATCAGATGCAGGTAGCAACCTTAGAAGAGCAGAAAAATTCATTGACCACATCACTTAAGGATTCTATGGAATAGAAAACCGACATCCAACCTTTAAAAGTGCATGTTCTGACTCAAAGAAAAAGTATCCATCAAATACAAATACGAATAGAAGATGAAAGGTGCAAAATTTTGCAGATAGACACCAAGCTAGAAGAAATTATAGATACCACGTCATATTTCCTGGATAGGTCTCAAGATATATTGGAGATTCTAAAAGGAAGAATGGTCTGGGTAGAGACCAATAAGGAATCTCCCACAGAGCTAGCCATAAAATATTAGCAAACTTTAAAGCAGGAATATGAATTACTAGAATTTGCAGTTAATGTAGCAGAGGAGTTCAAGAAAACAGTGAAAAAGACAAAGACATCATGAGCTGAATTTTGCAGGAGAGTGCTCTCCACATGCAATCGATGTTAGACTTCTGCAGAAAAGAGATTGTATGTGCTACCTGAGCATGAATTGTTTCTAAAACATTTACAGGACAGGTACCAAGAAGATGAGAAAGAAATCCAGTAGGTCAAGGACCTAGATGAATGGATATTGAAAAATGCGGTAGCACATGTAGCCGTGAGCATACATTTATTAGAAGACCAGCTGCGCCTAATTCTTGCTAGGATAGATGGGGTAAATACCCAAGCTTCCAAATACGAAATTAACCTTCGATTTCTTGAGCCTTCCGAGTTTCAAGGCATAACAACAGATGCTCATGCATGGAAGAAGTTCACCAGTGAGCAAGCTAGCCCTTCCTCATAAAATGTTTTGGAAATATTGATTTAAAATGTAATATATTGTATTAATTGTTTGCACAAGCTACAGGACAAAATTTTGGAAATGAAAGGTTGGGAAAGCTCAAGAGACAATGAGGGACAACCCAGGAGTTTTGTTTTTTTGTATAAGTATAGGAGAGTTTTAGATAGAAAATGACCTTTTTTCCAGACTATCTTGAGAAAGTATTGTAAGAAGAACTATTTCATTTTACAATAAAGAGTTATATGTTTCTGCTGGAGAAAGTTCTATGGATTTTCAAATGTTTGCTATGGGCTAGTTGGATATGAGCTATTTCTTTTTCAGCTTGTTTCCATGAACTGTGAGATCGTTCTAACCTGTTTAATTCTTTCATGTTATGAATGCACTCCTATCTATTTTGTGAAATTTCCACATTGAGTAATGAATGTTTTAATTAACAATAAGCTATCTTGTTGTTTATCTTTCTATTGATATTCATGTGTTCAGAAACGTTAACAACTATCTATGATTTTTATTTATGCATGCAATACAGTACATTACTCACCATTAATGATAGTTTTTCTCCCTAGGGATAGGTTAGTGAGTCTTAGCTAGTTTCTTGATGTTTGTGATTTAGAAGTGAGAGAGGTAAGAGCCTACGTATCACATTGTGACCCTCCTCGTTATCTATATAGTTTTCATTTAGTTAGGCACTTGCACATCATACTTAAACATCAAAAAACTAAAAATATACATGCTGGACCGAGTCGTAACTGGTAAAACACTTTAATTGTTACTTGACCTACGATAGTCGGACCGTAAACCAGACGGATTCCCCATATCAAACAATAATGAGCTAATTGGGAACGTTTATTGGGGAGAATCCCTACTATTGTTACCTGCGATTTTCCAGGCCACAAAATTTTAGGCACTAGAAGAGGGCCACCAGTGCATGGTTGGCCAAGGAGGCCCACTTCCTTGAAATAACTCCACCGGTGACAGTTCTGAAAACAGTTTTCTTTACAAACCCACTCCTGAAGAAAAAGAGAAAGGATATCTTTATCTGGTTGATAATGAAGTGGTTGATGATTTAAGGAGAATTACTAGATCATATGCAAAAAATATTGGAGGATTACCTATTATCTCTGTCCTACCTAGAAGAGAGTACCAAAATAAATATCCCCCTCAATTAGAAGACTCAGTGTTGGTAGAAGATCTTGAAGAACTGGTAGAAGCAGCCTTACAAGAAGTTGACCAACCTTTAGATCAATTGGATCCAGATTCACCTTATTGTTCACCTTTCCATACCCCTATTCAGTCCCAACTACATAATCCACTCAGAATCATGGCTAATGTAAATGCAAACCATCCACCTCCACAACCTTCTTGGAGGGCTAGGTCGCCTTTAAATTTGACACCCCCTTTGCATGATTTTCCTCAGGATTTTGACAAGATGTTACCTAAGTTTGAACCAAGTGAAGGAATTCTGGTAGATGATCATTTGCAGAGTTTTTACTTGGCTGTAGAAGGACTACGAGCTAGAGAGCATGAATATGTGGTCTGTAGATTGTTTCCCCACACCCTGAAAGGAAATTCATCCTCATGGTATTTTCCCTACCTACAAATTCAATTACAGATTGGAATACTTTTGAGATAATGTTTAGAAGTAAGTACGCAAACCAGAAAACTCATGCAGCATTAATGAAAGGATTATGTGCTCTAAAGAAAGAAAGGAAGGAAAGAGTGCATAATTTCACTCAAAGGTTTTTTGCCTACCTAAACAATTTCACTACAGCTGACAAACCATCTAAAAATGCTCTAATTGAATACTATACCTTAGCTCTCGAGCTTGATCTAGCCATGTTTCCCAAGAGATCAGTTAGACCTACATTAGCAGAAACCTATGAAGAAGCTGAGAAGGTAGACATTGAGATGGAGAGTATAGAAAATTACCTTGTGAAGTCAGAAGAGAAGACTTTTGGAAACAAGAATCCTTTATTACTGACTAAGCCTAAGGATGAGCGATCATATGATTTCGAAGGGATGGTGAAGATGATGCAGAAATTATCCAACAGAGTGATAGATTTAGAAAAGGAAAAAGAGGCTCATAAACCATTTAAGCCTTATTATAAAAAAAGGGAAGACATCAGTCAACCTAAACCTCCTCCACATAGTCCTTCAGCAATGAATTTAACTGATGTAGGCATGGATCATTTTTGTACCTTTCATCAGCAGCCTCATTCTGAGAAGAATTGCTCACAATGGATTAATTCTATGACATTAGTAATGAATCAATTATTGGACTCCAAATTGACAAAAACTGGTAAGGAGGAAGAAAATGATCATGAACCTACGGAAAAATAAGAGGAATATACCTTAGTTTTATGGGACTCTGTCTCTATGTTTGATACGGAAGATGAAGATTTTCTAATACAAGGGGAAACACCAGAAACTAATGTAACAACAAGAAGTCAGAATCTGTTAAAAGAAGATAAGTCAATACTTCCTAAGATTAAGATTCTTCAAGAAAACATGAAGAAGATACAGAACAACACTACAACTGTTAAAATACCTGAATTTGTCATTTCAAGTCAGGATCTGAAGAAAATCAACACACCTCTAAAGCTTATTGAAGTTAATATTAATAATGTCAAGACGAATCTCAAAGAACCTGAGATGGGATATGATATTGTGGAAGACATTAAAATGGCTAAAGCAAATATCTCATTATTTGAAATGTGCAATTTACCTCAGCAAAAAGAGAAGCTTTTAAAAGCACTTGAGACACGAGATGAGGAGCCTCCTAGTGACAACCAACCTAAGGAAGAAATTGGTGAGGCAAGTTTAGGAGGGAAATCTAAGTATAAAACTCTAGCATTTCTCCTAACTTTTGAAATTTTCAATTATAATGTGCATAACTGTTTAGTGGACTCAGGATCATCAGTCAACGTTATGCCACTTTTAGTATGCAAGAAAATCAATGGTCAACCTAAACCATCCACTTGGCAAGTTCTTCAATTAGACAGAATAGTTGTAAAGGTGATAGGAGAAATGGAGGATGTTCTGATTCGCTTATCCGCAGATGAGAGGGTATGTCAGTACATCGACATTGTAGTAGCAGACATGCCAGATGCTTATGGCCTGGTGTTGAGGTGATACTGGTCAACAAGGTTAGAAGGATATTTTGCATTAGATTGGTCACATTTTTGGTTTCCTTTTAAGGGAAGTCCAAATCAGATAAAAGTATTAAGAGAGACTCAAATGAAATACAATGTCACTCAGTTAGAAGGGAAAAATGAACCAGTAAACTCTGTATTGGGAAACGATTTCATTGAACTCGAACCGGGAAATTACCAAGCTAAAGAAGCCAATAGTATACCTGATATCCAGCCCCATCTCCTTCGATTTTCACGGGCTGATGAGATTGACTGTAACATAGTAGATTTAATTTCAGATGTAGTCTGTAATTCAAATTTAGTAGAAATAGATAGTTTTTGGACTCTTTATTTTGATGGTTCTAAAACATTGGAGGGATCAAGGGCTGGCTTTGTATTGATTGATCCAGAAAAAAATAAACATCTTCTTTCATGTAGGTTAGAATTCGAATGCACAAATAACACAGCCGAATACGAAGCACTAGTTCAGGGACTTAAAAAAGAAATAGAACTGAAAGTATATGGAGATTATGAAATCGTTGTTAAGCAAATTCGGAACAAAATACACTGCATTTCACCACATTTAAAATCTTACCAAAATGAAGTTTGGGATTTGCTTATAAATTTTCATACATTCAATATTGTGTCCATTCCTAGATTAAAGAATGCAGCAACTGATTTACTAGCTACCTCAGCCACAAGATTAGTACCTTCAAATAATATATGCTCTATTGAATTACTTTTCAGGCCCTCTATTCTAGATATGATCACAAATCTACAGGTTTTTTATAATGATCAACAAATTTTGGAGTGTTTGATGAATGACGATACTTTCAAAGGAGCAATAATAGATGATGAAGAACATCAAGCAGAGTTAAAATTTGGGAACTTTATTCCTAAAGGAGTTAGGACCTTGGAACAAATGTTTGATTTAGATAACAAATTCAGAAATCCAGTGAATGTCAATACTCACAGCTCGTCCTTACAATTCGAGCTGATAAATTTGGGGACTGAAGTTGAACCCAAATATGTAAATTTGGGGAAGTGTTGTTCTCCAGGAGAAAGGAGTAAGTTCATCAGTCTATTCAAGCAGTACAAGGATGTGTTCGCTTTGACCTATGAAGATATAAAAACTTATGACACAAAGCTCATACAACATGTTATTCCAATCAAAGGTGGAATCAAGCCTTACCAACAGCCTTTGAGAAAGATGCATCCTAAGTTGGATCCTTTAATTCCAAGTGAGGTAAAAAAGTTGTTGGATGCTAAAATCATATTTAAAGTCAGACATTCGGAATGGGTTTCTAATTTGGTGCAAGTATGGAAAAAATCCAGAGAAATTAGGTTTTGTGTAGATTTCAGAAATCTAAATGGTGCAACAGATAAAGATAATTATCCGGTCCCACCCATGGAGCAAATACTACAGATGGTTTCAAGTTCTGAGTTATTTTCATTATTATATGGATTCTCTGGTTATAATCAAGTATTAGTAGCTAAGGAAGACCGAATTAAAACCACTTTCAGAACCTAGTGGGGAAATTTTGTGTATAGGAGGATGCCCTTTGGACTTATTAATGTTGGAGCTACTTTCTAGAGGGCAATGGATATAGCTTTCTATGGTTTGATTGGCCGTCGTGTTGTGGTTTATCTAGATGATGTCACAATATTTTCGAAAAAGAGAGAGGAGCATGCATTGCATTTGAAACAAATTTTCGAGCGTTGCCGGAAGTATGGTATTTCACTAAATCCCAAGAAATGCGTGTTTGCAGTCATAGAAGGAAAGCTACTAGGTTATGTTATTTCTAAGAAAGGAATCTCCATAGACCCAGAGAGGATTAAAGCCATAGAGTGTATCCCTTTACCCCATAATAAAAAGGGTATGCAATCTTTTATGGAGACAATCAACTTTGTACGAAGTTTTGTACCAGACTTTGCTCAAATCATCAAACCTTTGCAGCAAATGGTTAAAAAAAGTGTGAAATTCAAATGGACTAATTTGGAGAAGAATGCATTCAAAGATAAAAACATATGTTGCTCATGCACCATCACTCAAAAGTCCAAATTTTGAAACGAATTTTATTCTGTACACTTTTGCATCCGATGATTCGTTAGCAGCTATGCTTACATAGAAGGAAGATGGGGGAGATGAGTACCCCATATCATTTATGAGCACTGGTCTGCATGGAGCTAAATTGAATTATCCAGCAGTGGACAAACAAGCTTATGTAGTTTTTAAAGCGGTAAAACAATTCAGGCCATATATAATTAAGAATCGCACCAAATTAATAGTTCCACACCCATCTGTACGATATCTTTTTGTACAAAAGGAATTAGGAGAAATAAGAGGCAACTGGGTGATTGCTTTACAAGAATACAATCTTGAGTTCAAACCAGCATCCATAGTTAAAGGACAAGGATTGTGTAAACTAATGACTGTAGGTAAAAACAATGAAGAAAGCAGCTGGGATAATGAAGTTGAACTACATATGGTGGATGTATGTCCTCTGTTTACAACTCTAGACTCCTGGTATTGGGACCTAGTCCATTACCTCCAAGAAGGGTATTTGTCGGAGCATTGGAGTCTCAAGAGAAGAAGAGCATTACGTCTGAAATCAGAGAAGAGTGCTCAAGTTACCTTAGCTGAATTACAAAAGCTACAGCTGGAGCATCAGATGTTAAATACTGAAAAGGATAATCTTCAGTTATCATATGAAAATTTAAGTGAAGAAAAAAACAAGTTGGAGAGCAGGTTTACTGAGCTAGAAATTGAGAAGGCTACTGCAGAAGAAAAGGAGAGGCAATATCAGATGCAGGTAGCAGCCTTAGAAGGGCAGAAAAATTCATTGACTGCATCACTTAAGGATGCTATGGAGCATAAAATTGACATCCAACCTTTGAAAGTTCATGTTCTGACTCAAAGAAAAAGGATCCATCAAATACAAATACGGATAGAAGATGAAAGGTGCAAAAGTTTGCAGATAGACACCAGGCTAGAATAAATTGTAGATACCACTTCATATTTCCCGGATAGGTCTTAAGATATATTGGAGGTTCTAAAAGGAAGAATGGTCTGGGTAGAGAGAAATAAGGAATCTCCCATAGAGCTAGCTATAAAAGATCAACAAAATTTAAAGCAGGAATATGAATTACTAGAATTTGCAATTAATGTAGCAGAGGAGTTCAAGAAAATAGTGAAAAATACAAAGACAACATGTGCTGAATTTTGCAGGAGAGTGCTCTCCACATACAATCGATGTTAGAATTTTGCAGAAAAGAGATTGGATGTGATACCTGAGCATGAATTGTTTCTAAAACATTTATAGGATAGGTACCAAGAATATGAGAAAGAAATCCAGCAGGTCAAGGACCTACATGAATGGATATTGAAAAATGCGGTAGCACATGCAGCCGTCCTGCTAGGATAGAGGGGTAAACACCCAATCTTCCAAATACGAAATTAATATTCAATTTCTTGATCCTTCCAGGTTTGAAGGCATAGTAGCAGATGCTCATGCATGGAAGAAGTTCACCAACGAGCAAGTTGGCCCTTCCTCATAAAATGTTTTGGAAATATTGATTTAAAATGTAATATATTGTATTAATTTTGTGCACAAGCTACAGGACAAAATTTTGGAAATTAAAGGTTGGGGAAGCTCAAGAGACAATGAGGGGCAGCCCAGGAATTTTGTTTTTTGTATAAGTATAGGAGAGTTTTAGATAGAAATGACCTTTTTTCCAGACTATATTGAGAAAGTATTGTAAGAAGAACTAATTCATCTTACAATAAAGAGTTATATGTTTCTGCTGGAGAAAGCTCTGTGAATTTTCAAATGTTTGCTATGGGATAGTTGGATATGAACTATTTCTTTTTCAGCTTGTTTCCATGAACTGTGAGATCGTTCTAACCTGTTGAATTCTTTCATGTTATGAATGCACTCCTGTCTATTTTGTGAAATTTCCACATTGAGTGATGAATTTTTTAATTAACAATAAGCTATCTTGTTGTTTATCTTTCTATTGATATTCATGTGTTTAGAAACGTTAACAGCTATCTGTGATTTTTCTTTATGCATGCAATATAGTACATTACTCACCATTAATGATAGTTTTGCTCCCTAGGGATAGGTTAGTGAGTCTTAGTTAGTTTCTTGTTGTTTGTGATTTAGAGGCGAGAGAGGTAAGATGAGAGGTAAGAACCTGCGCATCACATTGTGACCTTCCTCGTTATCTCTATCATTTGCATTTAGTTAGGCACTTGCACATCATACTTAAACATCAAAAATACATGGTGAATTGGGCCATAACCGATAAAACACTTTAATTTTTACTTGACCTACGGTAGCTGGACCGTAAATTGGACGGATTCCCCATACCAAATAATAACGAGCTAATTGGGAACATTTATTGGGGAGAATCCCTACTGTTGTTACCTGTGATTTTCCATGCCACAACAAAAATCTGTAGAGAATCTGGGATTAAGAGGGATTTGAGTACTCCATACAACCCTCAACAAAGTGGGATTGTAGAATGAAAGAATTGAACCATAATGGGAGTAGCGAAAGCAAAGTTACTTGACCAATATCTTCCTATGAAACTTTGAGTGGAGGCAGCAAGAACAACTGTGTATGTACAGAACCATACTCCTCAACAAGTACTTAACAACAAGACTCCTGAAGAGGATTTCTCAGGAGTGAAACCTGAAGTCAGCCATCTGAGAATATTTGGTTTCCCAGTGTACATACATGTCCCAAAGGAGAAAAGGACTAATATTGATCCTTCTAGGAGAAAGGTTGTATTCGTAGGATATAGTGATACATCAAAGGCCTACTGAATATACTTTCCAGGATTCAAGAAGATCGACATCTATAGAGATGTAACCTTTGATGAAGACTCGACATACTTCAGATCAAGGAGGACTCATATCCAGGAAGTCGAGGAACCTGAAGAGAAGAGAGTCCAAGACATGGAAATTGGAGAAGCAATTCCAGAAGAACCTAAAGATCAGGACATGAGAAAACCACAAGAGTCAGTAGAGACATTCCTTGAGAAGGACTCCCACAAGAGGAAACCATCATGGGCATGGGAGCTCTTACGAGAAGCTGAGAAGATGGTGCTAAAGGAGGAGTACATAGAGAGAGAAAAATGGAAAATCCATACAATAGCTATGTGGCCTTGTTGTGTGACATCATTGATAAAGAAACTTACACCTATGAAGAGGCTACATAAAAGAAAGAATTGCAGGATGCGATGATCGAGGAATATCGGTCGATCATGAAGAATGATGTCTAGGAGGTTGTTCTGAGGCTGGGGAAGAAGTATTTCATGACTTCAAAGTGGATCTAAAATATCAAGAATTCTGCAGATGATAGCATCAAGAAACACAAGGAAATATTTGTAGCTCGAAGCTTCTCATAGAAAGAAGGCATAGACTACGAGGATAAATTTGCACCCGTGGCGAGGTACACTTCCATAAGGACTATACTTTCTTTGGAAGCAATTATGAAATGGAAAGTACACTAGATGGATGTCAATACAACCTTGTTGAATGGTGTAGTTGAGGAGGAAGTGTACGTGGAACAACCATTGGGATTTGAGACACATGATAGGAAGACCCATATGTGAAAATTGATGAAGGCCTTGTATGGTTTGAAACAATCATCAAGGACATGGTACGACATGATGGATAGATTCCTAATGATCTCACTACTACATTTCGATCCAAAATCCGACGGAAAAATCCGATGGCGCATGGATTTCTCTTTTTAAACTTACCAAAAATCACAAGGATACATTTTTTTTTGTAAATGTGGCCACAAGCGTCGGTGAAGTGATGGCTATTCTCATAACCGTCAGTTAAGCGATGGCGCATTGAATAAGGGAAACAGGGAAAAGACCCACAAGAGAAGGCCTTTGTATTATTATTCTTCGTCCTCGCCCACAACCTTGAGAGCGCACAGTTTAAAGTTGAAGCACGCAATATTGGTAGGGAAGCAAGGCGGGCCCTGCCCTCCAATACCCACTTGGAAGATGTCATTTGACGATGATAATGATGACGAAAATGCTTTGGGGTCTTATAGAGCCGAGAAGGAAGAGGAGAAGCCATTGATGGTAGTGAACAATAAGTCTGTTTCTAAGTTAGCTGCCAATCTCTGGGAGTTGCAGGAGATTCCTAGGATTTCAGCAGCCATGAAGAAGAGTGCCAAGATTTCTAGGGATAAGGACTGTGGCCGAGACTGATCGCCCCTGCAATTGCCTGCACATTTGTCCGATCCTTCGCACAGTCCCCTCCCACTGGTAATTTAAAGGCATTGGAGGTCTTTACATTGTATATAGATTGAATCCGTTGTATCATCTAGTTTGGTTGTTGGGTTTGCGATGTTATGGAGAAATGCTGGGTGGTTTTGCGTATATGCTTGTTTGTGTTTTTGGGATTGGAATTGCAGATAATGTGATGATTCCAGTGTTGGTTTCAGTAGATCAGTATCAGGGACAAATCCATTGAGGGTGTTTAGGAAGAGGTGAGTACACAGAGACAAACTAATGATATTTTACTGTTCAGAGTGCTCTGGGTTACCACCATAGACAAAAATTGCTTAGTGGACAAATTGTGTTGATCAAGCATTCAGGCCTTGTTGAGGCCTGGAAATTCACAGGCGACAACAGTAAGGGATTCTCCCCAATCAACGTTCCCAACTATCCCGTTGATTGTTTGGTATAGGGAATCCGTCCGGTTTACGGTCCGGCTACCGTAGGTCAAAGTAACAAACAAAGGTTTTACCGGTTGCGGCCCGGTCCACCGGAATTTGTATTTTTGACTTAAGTATGAAATGCAAATTGCTAACTAAATGCAGGGTGGTGAAGGATGCAAGGAGCATTCACAAAGTGATGCGCAGGTTCTTACCTCTCGTCTTAGGCTCACCATGCATCTGAAACACTCATGTAGAAATGAAAACACTACCTATCTAAATTCCTACCTATCTATCTACCTATCCTATCCCCGGGGAGCCAAATTGTGATTAACATATATGAGTAATGTGGATGTGCACGCGTAATAAAAGCAATTACAGATAGCTGGCATTATCTTTTACACACATGACAACGAAAAATATTACACAACCAGATAGCTAATTGTTTATGACAAGCATACATTACTCATGGTAGAGATTTCATAAAATAAATCAGAAATCATTAAACAAAGACATAGGTCATGAAGTTAGAACGATCTCACGATTCATGGATATAATGCTGAAAAACAAAGTAGTTCATCTTTCGATTATCCATGTCAAAACATTTGAAATCCCATCGATCTTCTTTCCATAGGAAAACTGTAACTTTATATTGCAAAAGGAAGTAGTTCTTCTTACAATAACTTTCCGGTCTTCCTGGAAAAAAATCCCCTTCTCTTCTCTACGTTTCCTATTTTTATACAAAAAAGCAAAAATTGGTTGGGCTGCCCAAAGTGACCTTTGGGCTTCCCAACCCTCTTGTCTTCCCAACGTTTCATTTTTTCCAAAAAATCCTTTTACAAACGTATTAAATTACAACAAAGTTGATCGGTCCTCTTGTGAGGAGGGTTCCTCTTGGTTTCCCAAGAATTTCTTCCACGCTATTGTTTCAGCAGCGAGATCTTCAAACGAGCTCGGCTCTAAAAACTGAATGTTTAGCTCGAACTTTTCAGCCTGGTTTCTAATGGCCGCTACCCTGGCTGTGTTCAATCGCACCTGTTCTTCTAAGAGCTGCACACTGACAGCTGTATGGCCTATTTCATTTTTTAGGATTTGGTCATCAATAGCTTTGATGCATTGTACTCTGGCTTCTTCTCTTGCTGTCCTTTCTGCAACATTTCTACAAATGCATCATGATCAGGGAACTCATATAGCCTCTGCTCGGCTTCTATCTGACATCTGTTGTAGGTAACCAGGGCTCTCCTGAAGAATTCTGTGCAGACTCCTTTGGTCTTCTTGACTATTTTCTGGGAGTCTTCTGCAGTATTGATGGCGAATTCTATCAGATCGTGGTCCCATTTAAGGGCTTGTTTATCCTTGGATGGTAGTTCAGCTGGGGCTTCCTCATCGTTCTCCACTCTGGCTATCCTTGTAGTCAGTACTTCGAGGATGTCTTGGGACCTGTCAACAAAATAAGAAGTGGTTTCCAAGATTTCTTCAAGTCATCTATCAATCTGGAGGACCTGGCATATTTCTTCTTCTAGAGCAGTTTGCAGGTGTAGCACTTTAGCTTTCTGGGCTAGGATGTGTTCTTTAACTGGATGTAGATCAACCTGTTGTTCCTTTGTTATTTCCAACTGCTCTTTCAGTTCTTTAACGTATGCAGTATTGGACTCATAGATAATATACTGCTGCGCTTCTAGGTCTTCTATCTTTGCCCTCAACTGCTCCTTTTCATTCTTTAAGTCTTGAATTTCCTGCTGTGCACTTTCCAGAGCCTTATGTGTTGTTTCCTTGGCCTGTGCTTCTACCTGGATGGCGTATATTTCACTCTTTATGGCCTCCATTTCTCTCAGCACATGTTCATATTTTCTCTTAATTCTATTTCCTTCTTCCCTTTCTTTTCTCAGGGTGTCCTTAAGCTGAGAGGAGGTCTTCTTGGATGACTCTATTTCAATCATCATTCTGTCTATGTTATCCTCTGAAGCATGTATTGCTGCAGTCCCGGCCCTTATAGTAAACCTTGGATCTACATCTGTCCCTACCATCATGACCTTATCTGTTATCATTTTGCTGGCCATTCCTTCTGCCTATACCTTTCTTTTTGTTCCCCTCATTATCCTTTTAGTAGCCCTATCATAATATACGGTGCTGAAATCAGGGACTTCTTCCCCTTTTTCCTGTACGAAGGGTACTAACTGAATCATAGGGGTAGCAGCTATGATGGTAGTGGGCACTTGAGGGATCTGCACCTCGGGGTTTTCCTCTCCCTGACTCTTCCCTGATGATGCTTCGGGAGCTTGCTGTTGCGTCAACTTTATCTGTTCAGCCTCCTGCTCTTGCAGTTCTTCTTCTATCTTTCTCTGGGCTTCTTCGGTTGCTTCATTGGCTCGTTCAGGTGCTTCCTGGGCAGCTTTCCTCTTTTCTTCTTCTCCTTTTTGCATCCATTCTGCAACCTCATCTTCCAGCCTCTGATCCTCCTCTCTTATCCTTTTGGCTGCTTCTTCAGCCTTAGCTTGCTCAGCTTTATCCTGTTCAGATCCTTTTCCACCCTTGGTGGGGTTTTTTGGTTTGAATCTCCTACTAAGTGCAGTCATGTTTGGTGCACTCCTGAAAACAAATTCATCTCAATCAAAATGGTGGGTGTACTCATAAAACACCTTGTGCTTCTTGCAGTGCTCAGCCATTCTGCCATGAGTGTCATTTTGTCTGAAAGTCATCTCGCCAAAGTGGAACTTTCCTAGCTCCTCTATAAATTCTGCAGCTTGCTTCACATTGGCGAAACTGCAGCTACCTAGCTTAAATGGTAGAGGTGGATAGGCAGTCTTCTTTTTCTAGAACAAGAAGTGACCAACTCTGTCAATAAACACTTGTCTGACTGCCTCTTTGTGGACTATATAATCCGTTGCATACTTGGGCAGCAGATAAGGTGTTTTTGATCCACCAAACATTCTAAGATACATCCCGTTTTCTGTCAAGAAATAATCACCATACTCCTCTATTACCTTCATTGCCTCTTCAGACATGCAGTTACATTCCTTTCGGAAGATAAGCCTGTACAGAGGCATAATAAAATGCTCACAGATTTCTCAGTAATAGCTATGGTACTGGTGAGCACCCAGTAGTTTGTAGGCTGCATACACGGGCATTCTTTCCCTATCCCAAACACATTTGAGCCCCGGGAAAGGCTGGTGGCATAGTATGTAGTCTATCAGAAAGGAACTCATGTAGAACTCAAATTTTTTCCAGGCTTCTCCTCCTCCCAGGGCTGCAGCTACACAAGAAGAGAGACTGCTAGATACTAGGCTAGCCCAGTTGAAGATTGTTCCTTCTGTGGCTACATGAAACATAAGAGGTATCCACTCCAATTTGAAGAGTCTACCATTGGCTCTTCCAAAGATCCGGTTTAGCATCAAGGCTATAAACCTGTAAGGAGCTCTTAAGCTCACTGTGTCATAGTCATCAGTTGCTTTGTGTCTATAAAGATTTCCGGGTAAGAGCATTCTTCTCAGGGTTTCCACTAAATCCATCCTGAGGTTATCTAACCAATCATTTGACAGGAAGACTTGGGGCTCTGGCAGGTGGTACGCCAATGCCACATATCTAGGGCTAAAGGTAGCATAGCCCTGACCTTCAACATTCCCCATCAGCATTGTGTTGTTGTTTGTGTGTGGCAGAATCCATCTCATCACATGAGAGAAAGGGAACACCTCTGGCTTGGTGGCAACCTTCATAATGGCAGATCTTTCTATATTGGAATAAATGGGTTCTTCCTCAAGACCTGTGTCTGGGACTTCCCTACAGGAAATCATTTTGTATATCTCTCCCCACTTATATTCGGGCTCAACCCCCATGACACATTGGGTGTCCTCGTACATATACTTCGTTTGTGGGACGACCTCTATTGCTGTTTGTTCTTCGACAGTAGGTGCCTTCCTTTTCTGCCTCTTGGACATTGTAAATTCTTCCTGCAATGTAAAAACATTATGACATTTTAAGCAGTTTGAATTTGTGAACATTTTGCAGTGATATATTCTTTCTCAAGTGTATCATAATTGTGACCAATCCATAAAATCAAATCATAAGTCTCTCATACTGAACAATCAAACTAGCGTGCAGTATTGTGCAATGTGC
>LPNX010568464.1:73359-146042 GCA_001517045.1 Pseudotsuga menziesii
AAAATGTGGTTGCAGCTGAAGCAACGAAAGAAATAGTATGGCTCAGGAAGATACTTGAAGATTTGCAAGAAAAACAAGAGAACTCCACTCCATTGTTGATCGACAATACTTATGCAATCAAGCTGGCTAAGAATCCTAGATTCCATGATCGAACCAAACCCATCAACACAAAGTATCATTTGATTCGACATCATGTAGAGGCCAAGACAGTCCATCTTCGACATTGTTCCACAAATGATCAAGTTGCAGACATCTTCACCAAAGCACTTGGACGAGAAAAGTTTGAAAGATTCAGAAACATGCTCGGACTTACGAACACCCCTTCGGATTAAGAGGGGGATTGTTAGAATATAATCCATTAGGGATTATTGTAAATAATTAAAGAAAACTAAATAGTCAGGAAGCCGAAAAGGCTGGGCGGAAGGTGAAACACAACCGTCCCATGAAATTGTATAAATATATGCATTTGGCTATGTAATAGATTGAATCGGGAGTTATTACCAACAGATATCTTATTCAAGGGGATGGAAACTCAGTGACAGTGTTTGGATTGAGGTCCCCCTATTTTCATATTTTCTTTTCTTTTGGGGGTTTCACATTTTCTTTTTCTTTGGGGGGGGATTTTCATATTCAGTTGATCACCCAAGTTAGCAGACCCTAATGATAAATTGCTGGAATTCTTCAGACAAGAGAGCCTAATAAACATGGGATTTTCTTTTTATCATGAACTTCACTCACTCAAAATCAAAATAAAATGTAGCCATGGGATGTTTTCTATTTTTAAATGAGATGAATCTAGTGTTGATGGTTACTATATGATTGAGGGGGTTGGAAACCCAGTGATGATGTTTGTATTAATGTTCCTGTTTTCACATTTTCTTCTCTTTTTGAAAAATATTCTATTATGTTGGGGGTTTTCACATTCAATTGGTTACCTAAGTTAGCGAACCTTAATGATGGATATCTGAATTGCTTCAATCAAGAAACATTTATGGTATAATGTCGATGTTTCTATTATCACGCAATGTTTCACACAAGTGGATATTGATTGATATTTTGATGATATCAATCAGCTGATAATCTGCTCTCCAGTTAGCTTTATTGAGTTGCTTCCTTATCAATTTTTCGTGACTGTGTGAGTGTCTCTATTTTCATCTTCATTTAAACACATTTGATTGTTTGTCAATGAACTGATAATTTTCTGTTGTGCTTATTTGATTGCGTTCATGGAATTACAAATTTCCCCTGAATGAATTACCTTATTCTATTTCTACAATGATTTGACCTTGACAATCATGCTGTCTGGCAATCAACTCATCTGCTAGGGGAAAAATAATTCATAGATTTATCCCTTGTCATATGTAACTAAGTGATTTCTTCTCATCATGACAAAGTGTAATGTTTACATTCACTCTCCCATGTTGCAATTATGCTTTTATTTAACTCGGCAACATGTAATCTGCTCATTAACAAATAGTGGAGGAAAACCACGTTGGATAATTTTACATCCCTATTACTTTCTATTGTATTTACTATCAAGCTCCATACCAAATAATTTTCCAACCAACTCATTAGCTAGGTATAAAGGGTTTCGGATATTTGACAAACTTTGTTCTGCTAAAAAAATCCAATTAAAATCCTATTGGTTTCTGGTGAATTATGTTTGGTTGCTTCGGTTCTTTTGATATAAACGATTTAATCAATCTCTGTCCATGTTGCAATTTTTATATTTTTTTTGTATGTGCTTGAATGGGCATATTTTGCAGTCATATTGATACTGAGGTCCTATCATAACACTCATTTTACCAGTTCACTTTTCTACGAGCGAGGAACATCATGTTCATGTTTCCATTTTTCCATTGCTCGTCATGTTTGTGAATGATGTATATTATATCAGTTAGTTTATGTGATTTGCCTTTAGGTGTCTGTTGTTTACCACAGCTCTCTGAAGTTTTACATACTTCCTTGTGTGCAATCTAACAAATTTGGAGCTGTAGAGACTAACTCGGTAGAATCCAGACTTTTTTGGGTTGATTTGGCTTCATTAATCATTATCTTATTTCATCTTATCACTCATTTCTTTTTAGCTCTTATATTCTTAATTCCAGCAATAAATTTTCTGACATTACTTTGGATACTGGGATGTGCAGGTGGCATTTTGACATGCCTAAGATTCTTGAAGGTTCTATAATGATTTTATCAGATGCAAGGCTTGGGATGGCCATGTTTAGTCTAGGTGAGTTAGTTTTAGACTACAGCCTAATCTCTCTGTTTTTTATTCTGAAAGATAAAAAAAAAATTTGATCATTGGAAGACCTGAGCCAAGAATACTTGTTTTCGCTAGTATTTACCAATTGATATTTTCTTGACATTTTCCTCTCAAGAAAATTGCTCTCTGAAAAATTGAAGAATTGCTAAGACTGCAGATAATTTATGGAAAAAATAATATTGTACAGAATATTGAAAAGCATTTCATGCATATGTATTGTTATTGTTTCTTATATTTATTCTTGTGATAATAGGAAATCAATGTATCATGTATTCCTCTGCTGTCAACAGAAATAAGTAAACTTGCTACAAGGTTCTGTTACCATCTCATTATTCTCTAAACAGTTTATAACCTAGAGATTTTATCTTGCATAAATAGAGACTGACCAATGATTTAACCCCAATTCCAGAAGATATTGCAGGCATTGGCCAATGGCTATAAGGACTATAGAAATAACATTAGGAGTGAAACTGTGTTTCTAGCGGTGGGAATTCTGAATCTTCTCAATTTTTTTTTGAGCAAAACATGCAGAGCTTACTGCAAATGATTCACACAAATTTTTGGATGACAGGCTTATTCATGGCTCTTCAAACAAGACTTATACACGCATGTGCAATTGGAAATGATTTGGTCTGGTTTGATCCATTTGGTCAGTAATTAGAATCTCATATTCCCCTTCACGTAGAAAAGTCATCTCAATTTGGTTTCTTCTCCCTGGGTGAAATTTTGAAAACAAGACAAATGGGTGCAGTGTAACATCTATGAAATGAGTTATAAGAAATATATTTTAAGTCCCAGCACCCTGATATACATCGTTTGGATTGCCTCGTTGATTTTGTTTTCACATAGTCTTTTCATTGAACTTCGTTATACCTATTTTAATAGCCACAACTGTGATGATTGAAGGTTTTTGTAAGCCAGCTGGTGCAGACCTCCAAACCCTCGGTGAGAAAATGTGTGCTTAATTAAACATGGAGTTATGTTTGACTCTTGAGCTTCACCTTTCCTAATGAAAAACCAAATCAAACGGTCTGACCTTCACCAGCTTCTTATTGGAACATATCATCATAAGCTAGAGAGTAGCATACATGTAGATTTTGCTCTTTGGAATTCAATATGACATAAGAAAAGAAATTAACGACAGGGTTCATCTAAATCTGCTAATATCAAAATTTGGCCTATGGAATTGGATTCTTGAAAATTTGGTTTCATGTTACAGGCGATTGAGCTAAGAGCTGACACTTGTGTTTGTTTGATGTAGGGTGATATTTGGCATGATTGTGTCTTTGCCAATAACGCTATTATACTATGTGCTTCTTGTGTCTTTAACCTCAAAGCCTCAGTGAATCTTATATCTACTAGTGGCATGAAGCCTACTGATAATTCCATGAAGTTCTACTCAGGAATGTTGAATATGACTGTGGAATATATTGGCATATGACTACCTCAAGAATGCTAGTGTATAAGCTATTGCAATCTACCAAGTTTCTACAAAGATCAATCCCATTATATGCCTATATCTCAAACAGATTGGAGATATAATAGTGTCTTAGGTTATCCTTCTAGCAGGCCACAAATTCAAAACTATCGCCTCAACTTCCTCCTAGTTGCACTATATTTGTTTATTAATATTCATTCCTTATGATAAACCCAGGGCCGAACTTACATTGTGAGGGTTTATTCAACTAGGGCTGACGTATTTATTGTATACCCAAAATCCTTCTCCTAATATCGACTCTCCTCTTGTTTTCACTTTCATCTTGAACTTCTGATGATGCAAATGAAGCCTGAAACATCTCATGGAATACACTTTTAGTATTCTGTACTATATTGTAATCTAAGAACACTATCTCTCCAGTTTTGTTCTTTCCATACCGTTGCCAGCATTTCTAAATTTCTGTGATAGCAGACTTCATATTTTTGTATTTTAACTTGGGTACATTCATTCGAAAACAAGTCTATAACAATTGCAACTCTGTCCCTTTGTACTAAACAGGAAAACTTCCATAACTTAAGAATATAATTGCAGGAACTGAAAGTGGATAAATGTCTTCTATCATTGCTTACTGAAGAGGACTGTCTTTTATAAGCTTCACATATTAAAAGGTACATATCATTTTCTTTGCATAAAATATGTTGTAAATGTGTCAACATTTCAAACCAATGGATTGCATCATGTTTCTCCTGCAAGAAGCTTAGGCATAATGAAAACGGTTGAATGAACTCACAACATTGAAAATAAGGAAGATGAGGAAATCTTACATTTAAATTGCATATCAATGTTTCAATACACTTGTACGTTTGCATGCAATTTGTGTGTAAACTATCACTGCCATGATTCACTAATTAAAACCATTCATCAACAAATGCTAAAATTATTATTTGGATGACTTGAATATTTCTCTTTTTGGCAACACACTCGAGGAAACAATCCTTGCATCCTTTCAAGAATTTAGAGACATTAATTGCATTATTAATAAATTTATCTTGTAAGAAGTTCCTGCTACCAAATTATGGTACATAATTTAACACCCAAGCCAGCAAAGAGGGAGGGGGCTGCTCTTCACCGCCGGGGAGGCTTCTTCGCGCGCCTACCCTATGTATGTTGGGATAAATGCCGAAATGATATTTCCTTTATGATATGAAATGTACTCCTTCGCTTCACCTGACCATGGAGGTGGTTTGAGTTCTATCCAAATAGTTTCACGCATACTTGAACAAATATTGTAGTAAGAAACTTGCACTTTATCATTCTACAAACATTTTTTTTTCTTTATTCCAAAAAATAGCAGTCATCACTAAAATAAGTTTTACTACCTTCCACCAAGATAACCATTTATTCCATTGATTTGAAAAACTTTTGGGGTTTCTAAAAGTTGAGCTTATAATATATTGTTAAAAAAAAACTTGAACAAAGAAAATGCCATGTTTGTAAACTAACATACTTGCTTATGCTTTGAAACATTTGATGCTGCAAGAGCTCATAGATGAGCAATATGCATGCCAATGATCTGGAATTTGTATTTTGTTTTTTAAAACACTTATAGCCGTCGGTTAAGCGACGGCCTGTAGGTGATTTTTTTTTTTAAATTCAATATCGTCGCTTAACCGATGCTTACGTTTTCATAATCCGTCGGTTACGCGACAGGTTTCATTGGTGAACCGAAGGCCATGCTGTAGAAGCGACGGCCTGTAAGTGTAGTTTGTTTTAAAAAAAATTCTCCACCGACGCTTACGTTTTCATTATCGTCGTTTAAGCGACGCGTGTTTAAAGTTTAATATGAATTATATGTTGGATAACCGATGATTTACATTTAACCGATGGTAAAATGAACTATCACTTAACCGACAGATTGGAAAGATGTCGGATAACCGACGAAAATCCACCGACGCTTAAAAAAAATCATAGTGTCATACATGCAACAAGGAAGTGTCGAAAATCCGACAATACGGCCGTCAGATTTTTGGTCGAAATGTAGTTGTGGCTTGGGATTTACCAAGAGTAAGGAAGATTCCAACCTCTACTTCAAGGTGGAAGATGGAAGACTATTGAAACTCCTGCTATATGTCGATAACTTGTTTCTAACATGCGATGAGGAACTCATTACAGATACAAGAAGGAGACTTGCTACAGTGTTTGATATGAAATACCTAGGTATGATGCACTACTTCTTAGGCATGAAGGTGTGACAGAGTGAATATGGAATCTTCCTTGGGAAAGGGAAGTATGCAATGAAGATTCTGAAGAGATTCATAATGTTGAGCTGCAAGGCTATGGCCACACCTATGACATCTAACTTGAAGCTTATGAGTGATGCCACGATGTATCATCAAATGATTGGCTCACTGATGTATCTGATGAATACAAGACTATACATATGATTTGTGTTGAACACCTTGAGCTAGTTCTTGATGGATCCAAGACAGGTTCACTTGATAGCGATAAAGCATGTTCTGAGGTACCTAAAAGGTACAGTGGATTATGGGCTCAAATATGACGCGAATCAGAAGATCAACCTACATGGTTATGTTGATTCATACTGGGAAGGTAGTGCCACTAATAGGAAGAACACCAAGTTGTTTCTTCAGTTTGGGATCTAGCATGATCTCCTAGTTTAGCAGGAAGGAATCATGTGTGGTGCTGAGTATAACCGATGTAGAGTATGTTGCCTCTTGCTCCGCTAGTTGCGAGGTAGTGTGGCTACGGAAGCTACTGTTTGGATTATTTTATCTCTAGTTGGATGTGACTTGCATCTTTAGCGACAATCAGAATTGCGTGAAGTTGATGAAAAACCCAGTGTTCCATGACAATTCTAAGCACATCGATATCAAGTTCCACTATATCAGGGTATGGTACAGAGAGGAGTAGTGAAGATCCAGTACATGACAACAGAGGAGCAGATAGCCGATGTTTTGACCAATACTCTTGCGAGAGTGAAGTTTTAGTACTTCAAATAAAGACTTGGTGTTATACAAATTGAGATCCCTTGAAAGAGGGAGTGATGTGTTCTAGCATAGCTGGAAAGATAATTTGCCTGAGCATAAAATCCTGGCGAAGTTCGTAGGTTTCTTAGACGTAATCAGTCCTATAGGTTATCCCTGGATGTAACATCCAGATGAAGCTCACAGGTTATCCTTGGATGCAATTAGTCCTGATACAAAGCATAGTATTTCACATGAGAAATGAGACGGGTTATCCAAATGTAAATACTGATCCTTGGCATGGTACGTAGGTTATTCGGATGTAATTACTACTGTGGGTTGTCTGAGTGCAAATACTGAGCCTTGGCATGGTACGCAGGTTAATTTGATGTAATATGTCCTGAAGGTTATCTGAACGGAAAAGATCTTGGATGTAGGTTGTTCAGATGTAATTCCTTTAGGTTGACCAGAAGAATGTAAAAAGGTCCTGATGTAGTAGGTTGTTGGGTCGTAATTAGTACTACCATATATATAAGATATATGAAGTTCCCATGCTAAGATGATAAGGTCATGAAGCACAAGAGGTGCACCTAAGTAGTTCTTTTAATAGAACGCGGGTCAATCGTAGATGCTTTGGTTGTTTGTTTTTTTGTATAGTGCAGGACAAAAGAGACGATATGGATACTACAAGATGAAGGTAGAAGATGCAGGATATTTCTATGGCAATGTGAAGAATATCCTGGACAGATTCTATGAGAAGGATTGTTCGAGATGAGATGAAGACCTAGCAGAGGATTAGGCCTAGATCCATCATGAAAAAGGACTAGTACTGTAGAAACTTCTGATGACAGATAGTATGGTATGATGATAAAATTATAAGAAGATGATGGCATCAACTATGATGAAGACTCTATGACTATGTGATGATGACGATTCAATGAAGACCTGACCATATTTGTTGATGACTCTATAGAAATATAATACCTTCCTAGTTAAGAGGGAGTGTGTATGTATTTGTAACTTTAGAAGATATTTTGATGTATATTATCATTGTATGTTGTTGTACCCCCATTGAGGATATGTGTTACCCATTTACAGGATGTCTAAATTGTGTCTAGACCTTGACTTACAACCTTCGTTGTAAGTCGGGGCAATAGTAACCAGTGTAACATAACGTAATATATACTTGTAGTCTCTCTAGGATAAGTGGGCCCCACGTGAGATGACATGTAGGATTGAATGTTATATTTGATCAGTGACTTGAAAGGGTATAAATAGGGAGGCGTTATCCCTCATTTATACACACCTCACACACTCTCAAGTGCACATGAGAGAGAGAGACCATTAGAGTAGGATAGATAAATAGCTGCTAAATACTTCTTATACTGCTTTTCATCATCTTACTATTCTGAAGAAGTTTGCGGGGTTTTCTCCTTTATGGTTTCCCCAGTGAAAATATTTGTCTCTCGTGTATCTTTTATATCTTATGCATCTTGTTGTACTTGTTATTCTTTTAGATAAAGATCCTAGATAATCTAATCATATATTAAGAAAAACTAACAGTATGAAATTTGAGGAATTTCATCCATTACTAACTTCTTTAAATATGTACAATTCAAAATGTACATACTATCTTTATAAACAAGAATATCTTCTTCTCCAAGTTGATATCCTGCACACTTTTCATCACTTTTCCCTATTGATTAAGGTTAGTTTCATCTTTGTTTTGGGGTTCAAGAACTCTTGTCCTCAAAGATGATTTGCATATACTTAATGCTGCTACATGAAATTCTCTCCTAAGGGCGACTGAAATTTTATGCTAAGGGGGTCTGCAATTGTATTATCTTTCCCTTTTACATGCTTACTTTCAAAATTGAATTCACATCAGAATTCCATCCATCTAGATTTCCTAACATTCAATATTATCTGAAAAAACAAATACTTTAATCTGATTTGGTTTGTCCTAAGCTTGAATCTTCTCCCCAACAAGTAATGCCTTTGCAGCTTGAGAGTACGTATTATGGCTTCTAGTTCTAAATCATGAGTTGCATAATTATTTTCATGCACTTTTAATTTTCTTGACTCATAGAAAATCGCAAAACCTTCTTGCATAAGTATTCCACCTAATCATTCAATGCAAGCAATCGTGTACACTACAAAATCCTTCCTTGGATTTGGAATCTTCAAAACAAGAGCGCCGGTAAGAAACTTTTTCAACGTTGAAAACTTTCTTCACATTTTTCAGACCATACAAACTTTACATTCTTTCTTTTCAATAATGTAATCAGATGAGCAATCTTGGAGAATCCTTCAATGAGCATTCTATAGTATCCTGTAATACCCATAAAAGATATGACATCTGTAAAATTATTTGGATTTGGAGTAGGCCAATCTATTATGGCTTCAATCTTTTCTGGATCCTCTACAATTCCTTTTTCCAAAATAATATGACCATTTCTTGATAAAATTCACACTTCCCAAGATTTTCATATAATTGGTGCTCTCTAAGAACTTTCAACACCATAAGTTAGTTGTTCCTCATGATCTTATTCATTCTTTGAATAAACAAGAATGTCATCCAAGTACACTAACACAAACATTTCCAAATACTTGCTAAAAACACTATCCATGAGGCACATGAAAGTGGTGGGTGCATTGGTAAGACCAAATGGAAACATTGTGAACTCATAATGGACATATCTTGTCTGAAAGGTTGTCTTGTGAATGTCTTCTTCTGTTATCCTCAATTAATGATAACCAAACCTCAAGCAATTTTTTTAAAACACTTTGGCTTCCTTCATTTGATCAAACAAACCATTAATTTCGAGCGATGGGTACTTATTCTTGACTGTCACTTTATTTAACTTCATGTAATCAATACACAACCTTAAAGTCTCATATTTCTTCTTGAAAAATAACACTGGTACACCCCATGGAGACACACTTTTTCTTATATATGTTTTGTTCATTAATCTCTGTAGCTGCATCTTTAACTCTACTAATTTCAATGTGCTCATTCTATAAGAAGCTTTGGAAATTGGTGTTTCCCTGGAACACGATCGATTCTAAAATCAATGTCTCTTTTTGGTGGCACTCAATGAATCCTTATCCTTATCATTTCATTTGGAGTTATCTGAAATTCATAAAAATATTGTTTTACCATACAATAAATAAAGCCAAATTTATCCTAAAAATTCTATTTATTATAATACTAAATTATACTAAAATATTTATTTAAAAAAATATCAATTCTATACGAATTATATTCTATTAACCAATATTTCAATCACATTTTTATTTCCAGTTTTGTGCACACATAGTTTATACGAATTATATCCTATTAACCCATATTTCAATCACATTTTTATTTCCAATTTTGTCGACACATAGTTTAGTCATTGACCCAGATGAAAACACAAAATAGCATAACTCAAATACCATAGATTTCTTACTTAATTCATAACTTTTTAAATTAAGAAAGTTTATTGAAAATATCAATAACACAATAATGGCGACGTTGCCACAATAATGGAGACATTGCTTCATAAGAGGTTTCAAAGCCATCTTCCCAAGAGAGGAAAACTGACACAATTGATGATTATAAAAAGCAGTTTTAAGATTTTACACTTTTTAGAGGAATTGCTTGGAAGTGTAGATAGAAGTTTTTAAGATTTCATAAATTTATGTATGAAAATATTTTTAAATAGTGATTATAAAAAATAGTTTTTAAGATTTCACATTTTTTAGAGGAATTGTTTGGACGTGTAGATTTAAGATTTCATAAATTTATGTATGAAAATATTTTTATATTTAAAAATATAATTTAAATAATAAAATATTACAATTTAAGTAAAGATTATATAACTTTGGAAAATCAAAATAAAAAGTTTAAAAACTTTGGGAGTGTCTTAAAAAGCATGAAATGTTAATTTTGGGTTGGATAAAATTTAGTTTTATCTTAATGTGTTTTCTAGATTCAGTCATAATAGACTGTAGTGGGCCATACTGGGCCATAATAGAATTTCATCGTTCGCTTCTCTAATAACATAGCGATTAAAGTTTAAAAATGTCGGGAAAAAATCTGAAACATCAGGAATTGGAAATTTTGGGTGAGGGGCAGGTTTAATTAGAAAGAGAAGCAACTTGATTGTGAAAGCATAGCTTATTATCCTTGGATATTTCATGGAAACTAGCATTACTTTGGATTTTGATGAACTTAAACGTCTTCCCATAGAACCAGAACATGTTTCCTATTTCCATTATGTAGGCTTCTCTAATTTCCACAGTGAACGTTCAATGCCCAAACTCACCATACTTTCACTCTCTTTCCACACTCAAGAGTCAAGCGGTGCACCTTAATTCAAGTTAATGAAAATGACTTGAAAAGTTTGAACCTATATTATAATTATGCCAAAAAAAGAAGAAGAATTTGAGCCATCAAATCATATGAAGTTGCATTCCCAGAAAGTAGAGGTTTCCAAAGAAGGGAAAGTTGAGTAGAGAGATCTTAGAATCATGGTGGAGGGAGCTTAATGGGTGAATTGGTATAATAAGTAGGAACAATGTTATGAGCGGTGAAGAAGGTAGATGTGATATAACCTGAAGGCAGAGTAGATATCCATTTCCCACTTTTTGGAGTTGTGTCTTAAACTCGTAACTTGCTTAGTACTCCCTGTAGCTACCAAAATCAACGACCAGACTCTAAAGCATTAAATCCAACACTATGGTACCATATTATTCCTCCTCAAGTGTCAAAACCTTTCCAGACCCTTCCAAGTGCCAAAGTACAAGAATTTATGACGGGTTATGGAAAAAACCAGAGGTCAATTTGACGGTTCTCATTTTCCCATACAAGTAGACATTGACGTGTGACCATTAATATTACATGTCAATTACGTTCAAATTTGAAAAATATGTCCTATGGGACATCAAATTCTAGGCCTTCCCACTAGCTCTATTGCTTGGGTTTGACAGCACAACTTTTCTAAATTGTAAGCAAGGCATTGAGGCAATGGCGACTTGAATGGTTTTGAGTGCTGGTTCACCGATATCGCCAGAGTTGGATCCTAGCTTGCACAGTATTTAGAGAAAATGTCAACCAATTCATTTCAATCTCCATCCATAAAGGCGACTTGTTTCCACATATAGAAGATATATACTCAATTTATGTGGTGACTGCCTCTTGTCGATAAACGAACTCTAACTGGTAACTAATCCTCATGCTTTATTGTTGTCTGACTAAGATTGACTATTGCTACTGTTACTATTATTTCCTCCTACTCGGGCCTGGAATTTAACATCTCAGAGGACATATTTTTCAAGTTTGAACGTATTTGACATGTAAGATTAATGGTCGCACGTCAATGTCTACTTGTATGGGAAAATGAGAACCGTCAAATTGACCTCTAGTTTTGTCCATAACCCATCATAAATTTTAGTACTTTGGCACTTGGCAAGGTCTGGCAGGGTTCTGACACTCAAGGAGGAATAATATGGTACCATAGTGTTGGATTTAATTCTTTAGAGTGTGGTTGTTGATTTTGGTAGCTATAGGTAGTACTAAGTAAGTTGCGAGTTTAAGACTCAACTCCGAAAAGTGGGCCTTCAGGTTATATCACATCTACCTTCTTCACCGCTCATAACATTGTTCCTACTTATTATACAAATTCACCCATTAAGCTCCCTCCAACATGATTCTAAGATCTCTCTACTCAACTTTCCCTTCTTTGGAAACCTCTACTTTATGGGAAGGCGACTTCATATGATGTGGCTCTTGCTGAGTGATTGATGGTTCTTTTTTTTGCATAATTATAATATAGGTTCAACATTTTCAAGTCATTTTCATTAAGTGTCCACTTGAATTAATGTGCATAGCGGCTTGACTCTCGAGTGTGGAAAGAGAGTGAAAGTCTGGTGAGTTTGGGCATTGAATGGTCGACGTGGAAGTTAGAGAAGCCTGGACAATGGAAAGAGGAAAAATGTTCCAGTTCTATGGGAAGACATTTAAGTTCATCAAAATCCAAAGTACTGCTAGTTTCGACAAAGTATCCAAAGATAATAAGGTATGCTTTCACAATCCAATCGCTTCTCTTTTTAATTAAAAATGCCCCTCACCCAAAATTTTCAATTCCTGATGTTTCAGATTTTTTTCTGACATTTTTAAACTTTAATCACTACGCTATTAGAGAAGCGAACAATGAAAGTCTATTATGGCCTAGTATGGCCCACTACAGTCTATTATGACTGAATCTAGAAAACACAACAAGATAAAACTAAATTTTATCTAGCCAAAAATTAACATTTCCCGCTTTTTAAGTCACTCCCAAAGCTTTTAAAATTTTTATTTTGATTTTCCGAAGTTATATAATCTTTACTTAAATTGTAATATTTTATTATTTAAATTATATTTTTAATTGTAAAAAAAAATTCATACATAAATTTGTGAAATCTTAAAAACTTCTATCTACACTTCCAAGCAATTCCTCTAAAAATTGTGAAATCTTAAAAACTGTTTTTTATAATCATCAATTGTGTCAGTTTTCCTCTCATATGGCTTCGAAACCTCTTATGAAGCAATGTCGCCATTGTTGTGTTATTGATCTTTTCAATAAACTTTCTTAATTTAAAGAGTTATGAATTAAGTAAGAAATCTATGGTATTTGAGTTATGCTATTTTGTGTTTTCATCTAGGTCAATGACTAAACTATGTGTTCACAAAACTGAAAATAAAAATGTGATCGAAATATTGGTTAATGGAATATAATTACTATGGAATTGATTTTTTTAAACAAATATTTTAGTATAATTTAGTTTTATAATAAATAGATTTTTTATGACAAATTTGGCTTTATATATTGTATGGTAAAACAATAATTTTATGAATTTCAGCAAACTCCAAATGAAATGATAAGGATAAGGAGTCATTCAAATTTCCAATTTTATTATAACTCATTTTAGTTGTCAAATTCAAACAAATTAGCAATTCTTTTAGTACAACCCAAATCCTATTAAAACAAGTTAGAAATTTTTTTAGTACAACACAATTTTTATTAAAACAAGTTAACAAATTATTTTAATATAACCCAATACCTCTTGGGAAATGAGACTTGTTGAATTCCCCATACCGATTTACCAGGTTTTGAGTTGAATATACTATTGCATTAAGAAAATGACAGACTTTTGTATAGATTTTTTATTTAAAGAAATATGAGTTTGTATAGATTTCTTGGGAAATGAGACTTGTTGAATTCCCCATACCGATTTACCAAGTTTTGAGTTGAATATACTATTGCATTAAGAAAATGACATACTTTTGTATAGATTTTTTATTTAATAAGGAGTTATTTATTGAATAATAATAAACATATTGAGTTGAAATTACTACAAATCCAACCTCACTACAATATGCTATGTCATTAGGAAAATGACAGACTTTTGTATAGTTTTTTTTATTTATAAAGAAAATGAGTTTGTATAGTTTTTTTATTTAATAAGGAGTTATTGAATAATAATAAACATATTGGTGTAATTAAATTAGAATTATTTTCGTTTAAAAATACTATTTTTTTGCAACAAAAAATTATTGTATTTAGAATAATCATCTTATATAAAACTGCAAAGCAATTTGACATTCATGAATTTGCATAGAACATAAACTGAAAGGCATGAAAAATACAAGGTCATCATCAAATTTCCTTTTGACGGGCAGAGTAAATTTGAAATTCCAGGCCTACTCCTATTGATCCAAGAGATTCTCACAACTGTACTAGGTAAATTAAGAACTAATGCAGAAGTAGATAGAGCTAAATCTGTCTCCGAGACAACATTTGAATTGTGATTTCCCTGCAAACTACAAAATGGAAGCAAAATACCCCTTTACCTAGTTAATAAAAAATAAAAAGAGAAGGTTCTCTTCACGAGCTAAATCTGTCTCTGAGACAACATTTGAATTGTGATTTCCCTGTTTTATAGACGAAAATGGGTACAAAGCAAAGAAGAAATGATGGGCCATTTTGATATAATGGTATATAGTATACAGTGTATGCTATCATCTTCTGTTAGTAAAAAGGATAGCATCAACTATTCATCTGTACTCTAACCATTGGGAATAGTATTAAAATAACTTTTAAAAGTGATAGACACCTTATTTTGGCCCACGCTGAAATCATTTGGGAATTTTTTTATTGGCACGGTTTCATAAGCTTCCTTATGGGCCGTAATAATCCGAAATGGGGTTTAGAGCTCCCCACGTTGTAGTTGGCCATGATAGTGTAGAAATGGTGTTCATAGATTCCCATCAATTAGAAGTCTACCCTTAACAAAAAAAAATATATATATTGGGATTGAACCCGACTACTTGAATGCGCCTAAGATATTTGAACTCCCGACAACCCAATGTGCTAAAAATATATGAACTTTCAACAATCCACTGAAACTTATTTTGCACACTCTTGAAACAGAATAACACAACAATAAAAACTTCCCCCAGTTCATAAAAAAGTTTCAGTGTCCACCATTAAACAAAATGGGCACAAATTTTGGCAAAATAATAAATGTATCCATTCAAAACAAAACCGTCATGCTAAGAAATTAGTTCAATCCAATAGTATCTAACCTCGGTTTTTCTTTGGCTTTTCTTCCTAATGTCAAAGTACAAACCAGGTCCCTTCACCATTGTTGTGAGTACATAAACTACTCACAGAACTTGCATTGATATGTTTCACACAGCACAAGCCCATGAAAAATATTTCAGTAATGACATCACAACAGAACGAAATAAGACTGCATATAGTTATCAGACAGAAATTTCCATTAACTGTTCAAATGCATCAAAGAATCATAACAAAATCAATTTCATTTAACCTAAAATATCCATGAAAGTGAACGAGAAAAATCTCTGCAACCTTAGCGACTAACAAATCTACATGACATCAAGACAGAAGAAAGGAACTATTACCTGATCGAAATGTTAGGTGGTTGAGATGAGACACTGGGCTGAGAATTATAGAGAAGGAATGAGGAGCGTAAACCCCCAAATACATATATATATATATATATATATATATATATATATATATATATATATTAAACTGATGCATTTACTCAATACATTAAATAACCAATTTACGATACATTAAATAATTATAATTTGAGCATCATACATTGAATTGTGCACCATACTGCATTTATCAATATACGAGCATTGATACACTTATAGCTCAGTCCATTGGCAACATAATTGAGCTAAGGTATATGGGTTTGGTTCGCACGTTTAGAATAGTGGTGATTTAATGTTGGCACCTTAAAAGACTTACATCATATCTCGGATATCTTGGATCCCAAGCTTCCCTAGATCGTCTGTTTTAATTATTATCGACAGTTGTATAAGTATATGGCCTGTCAGTCCATAGTTATATGTTAAATGCCCTCGTCAAACCTCTTAATTTCCATGACGTTCCGTCTCCTATTCCATTGGAGGGGAAATAAATATTAAAAAAATAATAATTAATTCTGAAAACCCAAAACTATAGAAAATACCATATGCTGCAAGATAAGTTAATAATAATTGCTGACAACATTGCGTCGCCTCCCCCTGGGGCACCAAGTTCAAAGTTCACGTCATCTTTTCATAACCAATCACATTTCAAATAAATAGATTTTAATAAAAATTAATTTAATAAATAAAAATACAACTATATAAACCTCTATAGTTAAAAAAATTAAATTAAAATGTACGGTTAGATTAATATGTTTGAACCATTCATATATATCCTGCTGTGTGGGACATAAAATATATATTATAAGGATTATCTTTAATGATCCCAATAGCTTTAATTTGAACAATATTTGTGCATAGGTATTTGTATATGTGCTCACTCATAAATGCCATTTACATATACGACATTCTTAAAGTAAAGTAATTGCAAAGTGATATTAATAAAGTAAAAATATAATAAGGATTATTATGTCCTGCGGTTGTCGAATATATATTAATGGTTCAAGCATATTAATCTGACCGTACTAATTTTAAACTTTTTTTTCATCTATAATGTTGGGCATGGTTATAATTTTTTTTATTAAATTTATTTTTATAGAAAACTATTTATCTCACAAATAATTGGTTGTAGATAATCTTGAATTTTATGTCCCTGGCATTGGTGGCGCCATGTCCTCATATCCGCAGCCAGTGTACGTTGCCATAATAAAATATTGGTCCACATCAACATCACATTTATTTCATTGGGGTTGGTGTTGGGGCCAAAAAGGCTGATTTGTAGCGCTATGTCGGTGTAGTTGTCGCCATGGGAGGAGGTCTTTTAAATATTCAAAGCTCGACCCTATTTCCATTCCCATTCACTTTCAATTTCAATTTCATTCTTTATTTTATTTTTTGTGCTAGTGTTTCAAGCTTACTGAAAACTTGACCATTTTTTCCCTCACCATCCCCAACGACACCTAGGTAAATATGTGCATCTCAAATTCTGCAAATATATGATGATTTATTGTTGTTCTTCTTTGAATTTTTTTCCTCTATGATTCATCCAAGATGGATGCAATTTCTGTTAAAATCCAGCAAATAGATCCCAAGGTTGTATATATTCAAGTTCACTATTTTCGGTTTGAAAAAGTTAATAATTGGACAATCTCACTTCATTTTGTGTGAAAGTTGTTCTAAAAGCTATACGGATTTTTTCTAAATTAGTAGTTTCACTTAATTCACATGAATTCGTATTTTAAAACTTTACTAAGCAATTTATAATTTGAAGATGACTATGTGGTGTACCAAGTCTGGTGTACAGACCTGAACACTCTTCAATTCTGTAAATTATATTAAAATTTCTAAACTTGAATTAATTTACACAATGACTTCTCGGACTGGGCAAATAAGGGGTTTATTCTAGGAAATTTTGCAGGCAAAAGGAGTGAGCAGAGGGAAGCAACCAAATACAATCAGACATGGAATGTACTCTCCCCTAACACATTTAGATCTGGTGCCATTTAGGGTTCAGAGTCCGCACTGTGGAAACTTACTACCACGCTTCTGGGCAGCCAAACCGTGAAACTAAGGAGAGTAGTTCGGTCTGTTTCAACCAGGGGCTTCTGGAAACTTGCAGAGATTTATTCCAGCATTAATATAACATAAATAAATTATTTATACAGTTTACTAATGTTCTGGAAAGTTCTAAGAATTTTTGGGTGAATTTGGGGATTTTTGGCAGTTTTGGCCAAGGAGAACCCTGCGCAGAGGAGGATACAAAAACATGGTGCAGCCCCAAATAAAAATGGTTCTGGAGTTTTATATGGGAAGGTTGGCTTGTTACTAACCCATAGGAACTGACAAAACTCAGTTTGAGTTTACATAACTTGTTTTACATCAGTTTTAGTAAAACTCATTATTTTCCAATGCAAATCTAGACTAGGTTGACTTAAAATGGGTAAATCTCAACCATTTCGAATCATATTGGAATAAAAATTGTAGATAATGTTTATAATATCATATTACATCCAATAAAATTGTAATTACTATCATCAATTAACTATAACACTCTCTTCAACGTTGTGCATCATTACAATGTATTTTATTGACATAATACAAGGAAGGGCGTGGAGGTTTGAACCCTTAAATATTGAAAACTCTTGGACCTGTTAATGAAATATGATGTACAGTAATGGATGGCTGCAAGCTGCTAACAAATCATAAATCAACTCAGAGAGGCTGCTCCATAGCTCCAATGTAACCTGCAATGAGAAGGGGGAGAAGAGGGGAAGATGAGAGAGGGAATGAGAACCTTGGGGCACATCTCCCAAGAACCTGAGGCACAACACTCAGAAAGGAAGCCTTATATTCATAAACATCAACATAATAAACATCCAAACTGAGAAATGGAGCTCCAATTGTCTTTAAATAAACCCGGGTGACTTGTTGAGCAAGTCAATCACTTGTTAAGCAAGTTACCACTTGCTAAACCCTAACCCTAGCCGCAAATTCGAGTAAATTAGCATGTGTAAGACAATAAAGATGTTTCCCTTTCATCCACCTTCATCCAATTTGGAAAATTTGCTTTCCTTGACCCATAGTTTCTATTTTTCCTTACTACAACTTTTCTTGGCTTTCCTATTTTTATGACTGAACTCCAAAAAGGAAATTGCACCCTCCTTTGTCGATTGTTACCTCTTTTTTATTTGATTGCTTTTGTCATATATTTTGGCACTTTCCCTTTTCCTATCTGGTTGATTGTGTCATACAATTTCTAATTTTCCCTTGGCAAGTTGGCTTGCCCAAGTGGCCCTCCTATTAATGGAAACTTATTTTCCACCTAATTAATTGCCTAATAATATTTAATGACAATTAATATACCAAGTACATGCCTCCTAAGTGACATTTAAATAAAATATCCTAGGTTAATTTATTTAACGCATATTTTGACCCCCTTGGTTCTAGGCAAGGTCAACACTTCTGGCGATCAAAATGTGGGGATATGACAGTCCTCCCCTCCCAAGTCTGCTTGTCCTCAAGCAGAAGCACCACAGAGTGCTGCAAATTTGTCCACCATGTTTCTACTGCACCACTCTGATCATAGTCATTTACCTTACAGAGAAGGCAGTGGTAAAAAGCAGGCCAAGGGTCAAACAAATAAAGGGGAGTGTCAATGGATGAACATACTATAAAATGCAACCCATAAACAAGGAGAAACAAAGAGCAAGTCAATAATATCAAGCCCATTGTACCGATAAAAACCCCCAAAGGAAAAATGACTAGGAACTCCTCAGCAGAGTCGCCAATTTAGTTACGGAGAGAAATTCCTATGGCTTGGGGTACCACAACAGACAGCTTTGACTCCAGAAATCAATCTTTCCCAATATGCAATAGAAATAAAATGTCTAACACTAAAGGATCAGACCTCGTACCTTATTCCGGACGGTTGAAGTAGATCCCCGTTGAGCTTTCCAATCTTCAGCTTGAATTGATATAATACTTCCTCAACAACAAGTAAACAATACAAGCATACTATATATCATGGTGTTAGATCTATTCTAGCATATATAATCAATAATGTAAAAGCATTTGACATATTGCAATGGATACAACATTTAATCAAATACGCATCATTGGACAGGAAAAGATAGTTCTTATTAATATAAATCAGAGATTACAAGATAGATACAACCTCTGACGGCACGTCTGCGAACCGGAGAAACTGAATCCCCCACTTGGGCCTCCACCACCTCAATCCTCCATCTCACGATAGCAAGCTCACTAGCAAAAGGCAAGCTTGGGAAGAACACAACAGTGCTCCAAGGGACAAAGGGATGTAGACTCAAGTACAAATTCTGGCAACAATGGACTATAGTTTCGTTGCTCTCAATCTCTCTATATGCCTTCAATGTACCAAGGGGTTCCTTATATAGCTTCATAAGGAATATTGAAGGGTCGAATTCGAGCAATCTCAAGGCATATGGAAGGCCAAGAATTGAATGAGTCGGATCCATGTCAAGGAAAAATCCAAAAGGATTTGGATTATGCACACATCCTGATGTACGCGGTTATAAGGGTCAAACCTGCGTATGTACACGGTTATTGGGTAAAAAGCCGCGTATATCATTTTTCATATAGTTTTAGGGATGATCAAGGAAACATCAAAGGATAAAAGATACTCCATGGGGTCTAAAGATTCTGCAACGGGACAGGGGAAGGCCATACAAAGTGTGATTCACCTAGAGTGGTGAAATCCACTATAACAGCTGCCCACCTATGAGGGGCTACCTAACCTTGCAACCTTCTTAAGTGATTTTGAAGGACTTGTAACAGAGTCGCAGCACTTGTCTGCATTAGACCATGTACTAAAGGCTACACCTGCTAGATGGTGGGGTACACACAAGCAGTCCATAATAGATTGGCCTCAGTGCAAAAGGTTTGATGGAAGTCAGATTCAGCGAAGAAGTCACCACCTTGATCCACAAAAACACAGGATTGTCAAGCCTTGTCGAGCACATAAATCAGTGTTCCACCGTATTTGCAGAATACCCGCAACAAGAATGGGTCCATCATTTCATTCATACATTGGAAATGACACCTAGAACATGGTATGCATATATGGAGTTGCGACAAGGAACCCAAGAGTGGGAAGGGCTCACTAAGCAGTTTATGAAGACATTTGAATTTGCTAATGAGTAACCTACAGTTGATGCTGCGCTTCAAATGATAAAGGAGAAGATATTTGCTGAAATTCCTGTCGAAGAGGCCAATGCTCACCAATGTAGTGCGACCATTCAGCAATGGATGGCTTGCTACAATCTAGCTGGAGACCCAAATGATGATCTGACTAACATAAACATACCAGAATCAGAGGGCACATGCACAGTAGAAGGAAGTGGTATTTCAAGTAACCAGTTCCCTAAACCTTTTAAAATCAAGAAAGTAAACATTGGGTCGCCAGAGAACCCAAAGTTCACCAATATAGGAGATTATTGGGATGAAGAGACAGTCGCGAAGATCACAGACTTGCTGCATGAGTATCAGGATCTATTCCCTACCAATTTCTTAGAGATGAAGGGAATAGTCGGCAACCTAGGGGAGATGAAAATACCCTTGCGACCAGATACTAAACCCAATAAACAATGTCCGTATAGACTGAATCCAATATATAAAGAGAAGGTAAAAGCAGAATTGGATTGCATGCTTGACGCAGGAACCATTGAACCTGTTAAGGAATCAGAGTGGATCATCCCTATAGTGACCCAGGATAAGAAAACAACAGGAAAAGTGAGGATATGTGTCGACTTGAGGAAGCTAAATGATGCATGCTTGCACGATCCATTCCCAACACCATTTACATATGAAGTACTTGAAAACATTGGACAACAAGAGATGTATTCATTCACCAATGGTTTCTCTGGCTATCATCAAGTCAGAGTCACAAAAGAGGATTGCCACAAAATGACCTTCGTCATAGAATGGAGATGCTACCAATACATAGTAAGGCCTTTTGGACTTAAGAATGCACCTGTTATTTTTTCTAGAATAGTAGTCTTCTTTTAAAGATTTTATTCATAAATTTCTTGAGGTCTACTTTGATGATTGGACTTTGTTTGGTCTAGTAAGAGACCACATTGAGAGCCTACGAATGATGTTGGCCCGCTGTCCCCAATATCAGATCGCGCTCAATTCCAAGAAATGTATATTTTGCACACCATTTGGTGTGTTGTTGGGTCAATGTAATATCCCAGATGCAGATATTCCACTATTTTCTATACTAGGGCTTGCTTAAGCCTCCTGATTTACAATAATATTGAAAATAAACTTGCATACAAAGTGTTGGGCAAATGGACCTATTTTATAGCTAACTAGGGCAGAGAATTTTATAGTGACAGATCAACACTTACCACTGATAATTCTCCAGAGATAATACGCATGCATCAATAATTGATCTGGTGAAGAACTGGTGCTCCTTGCCTCCAGTGTTACCCCAGCAGCATGAACCCCTCAATCAACTAAAGATGATGTTTTCAGTGAAGGAATTGTCTGATGCAGATGAGAATTTGCAGGAATGAGAGTCTTCCCGTGCCAGAGAGATTGCTTGAAGCATGCACAAGTTTTGAGCTCTCTAAGCAGGCTAGCGAATTGATTTGCTGGTTAGCTGCTCACGCCCCCAGCTACACAAAACTGATGAGAACTGCTCCGGGTGAGCAAACTGGAAGCTGATAATCACCTAGTACTGAAGGATAATACTGATGATTAGAATGGTGCTAGTATTTCTAAGATAAATAGAGATCTGAGGACCCAACGAATGCTTTGGGTTTTTCCAACTAAAAACCCCTACGGCTGCACACGTGTCCCTACAAACAATCTTTTGATGGGTACCGGATAACTGTATCTGGATGAATAAGATGAAGAGAAGATGGTGGACCTAGATGGTCTACCCTAAAGGAGACTAGGGTAGATATTTCACTACCAAAACCTTATTAGCTGAGGACGCCATCTTCAACCCCAACTGTCGTGGCCGCACACTGTGGTGCTACTCAAAAAGCTCCAAATCAATAATAATCATTAGTGTCTTCTCCATTCAATTTATCTTTCTTTTATAACTTTCAACTATGAATAACCTAACTTTTGACCTAATTAGGTCACTTTAACTTCTAATTTACAGTTGACTTGCATGCAGGTGCATAGAGACTCAATCGGGTGCATGCGTCATTAAATAATGCTCAGATGTCATACATGCAAGTGACCTTTGGCTCTGGTAGCCCTCTTCTACCCAATGATGATATAATATTGATGCCCTAGATCTTCTGTATATGGCATCGGTCTTCAGTTGATTCCCTAACTATCAGTACCCGCTCGAACCTACAGGAATCACATAGGTTAGCAGGTTGGTCTTCAATTCCTAAGCATAAAAGGACATTACAGTCCTCCCCGCTTGAATTTGCTTGTCCTCAAGCACCTGTAAATTTGGGTGTTGTAATACATGTTCTGCCTCCCAAGTGGATTCCTCTATAGGAAGATATTTCCATTGAACCAAGTAGTCTCTGATGATTCTGTTCCTCAGGTTCTGCTCTTGCACCTCAAGGATGCGCTCCGGAATCAGAATCAATTGCCCCTCATCATCAAGGGGGGGGGAAGCTTGGAAGATGTAACAATCCGTTGGTCGATTGCCTTCTTGAGGTTGGAGACATGAAATACGTTGTGAATATTGCTCTCTAGGGGTAGTTCTAGCTCATATGCTACCTCTCCAACCTTCCAGATTATTTTGTATGGTCCATAGAAGCGAGGATTGAATTTTTTTGCTCCTTTCTTTTTAAGAGATGATTGTCAGTAAGGTTGAAGGCATAAATAAATGAAGTCTCCTACCTCAAAACTGCACTCAACCTTGTGCCTATCCGTATATATCTTCTGCTGATTCTGAGTAGCCTGTATGTTCTCCCTAAGTATCTTGAGGATATCTTGACCCTCCTGAATCCACTCTTTGGCCTTGGGGGCCCTACTATCGCCAAATATCCGGTCTGCAAAAGTGGAAGCGTCTTACCCATACAGAGATTGAAAAGGGGTCATCTCAATGGTCATATGGTGGGTGCTGTTGTAACCATGTTCACCCAAGTGTATCCATTTGATCCATGTCCTCTGCTGACCTGCTACGTAATTTATCAAGTATCCCTCAATCCACTTGTTGACAATCTCTGCCTTCCCATCACTTTGTGGTTGATAACCTGTGCTCATGGCTAACTCGGTCCCCACTAACCGGAAAAGCTCTTTCCAAAAGGCTCCTGTGATTTTGCTGTCCCTGTCACTGACAATGGTCTTGGGTAACCTGTGGAGTCTAAATACCTCTCTGAAAAATAGTTCTACTACCTGTGTTACTGAATAATATGAAGAAATGGCAAAGAAGTGAGAAAACTTGGTCAATCTGTCCACTACTATGTACAAGCAGTCTCTACCTTGAACCTTGGGCGGTCTAGTAATGAATTCCATAGAGATGCTCTCCCATTTCTGCTCAGGAATGGGTAAGGGATGTAGTAAACTAGCCGGGTGGGTGTGCTCTATTTTTTTTTGTTGGCACAAGATGCACTCTCTCACATGTTGTATCACATCATTCTTGAAGCCCTTCCATGAGAACCTTTCTCTAATCTGTCTGTAGGTATTGAGAAACCTCTAATTCCCTGTTAATGGTGAATCATGCGATGCCTGTAAAATTTTCTTCTTGAGGGAAGACTCTGTAACCAAGAAAATTTTATTTTTGTAGTATATGATGCCATCAATTACCCTATCCCTATCATCCTGAATCTTTCCATCCAATAGCTCGCAAGCAAACTTATCTTTGGATTACTCAACCAAAAGATGAGATCTCCAATCTGATGAGATGCTCATAAGGGATAAAATAGCTGGTTGTCTGGAAAGTGCATCGGCCACTACATTGTTCTTTCCCTTTATGTACTCAATCTCGAAGTCATAGGGCTGAATTTTACTTACCCATTTATGGTGTCTCTCATTTAGCTCTTTCTGCTCTAGGAAGTATTTCAAGCTGTTGTGATCTGTATTAACCTTGAATCTGCCACCCACTAATTACTGCCTGAACTTGGTTAATGCATGGAGAATGGCTAACATCTCTTTGTGATATATCGAATAGTGGCGCTTAGAGTCTTTGAGCTTCATGCTCTCAAATGAAATGGGGTGGTTGTTCTGCATCAAATTCCCTCTCTTGAAGCATCACATTCTAACATAAAGGATTGAGAAAAGTCTGGTAAAGCTAATACTAGGCATGAACTCATTACCTTTTTAATTTTCTCTAATGTTTGTTGTGTTGTCTCCGACCAACAGAATTCCCCCTTCTTGGTAAGATCTGTGAGGGGTGCGGTCATCTGTGAGAATCCAATAACATACCTCTTGTAGTAGGTGCAAAGGCCCAAAAAGCCCTTCAGTTCTGTCACATTTTTAGGTGTAGGCCAATCCAAAATTGCCCGAATCTTCTCTAAGTGCACCTGGACCCCGTTGGCCCCTATCACATGCCCTAAGTATAACATCTCCTGCATGCCAAACTCACACTTGGACATTTTGGCATATAGTGACTGCTCCTGTATAATGCCAAGTACTTCATCTAGATGTCTCAAATGCTCTTCCCAAGTTCTACTATATATCAATATGTCGTCGAAGAATACTAGAATATATTTACGTAACTGCGTCCTGAAGATATGGTTCATGCATGAGTGGAAATTAGTTGGTGCATTAGTGATCCTGAATGGCATCACTAGAAACTCATTAATGTCCATAGTGGCAACGAAAAGCGGTCTTTGGGACATCCTATTCCCTGACCTGAATCTAATGGTACCCTAAGCGGAGATCAATTTTGGAAAAGTAATTTGCCCCCTGTAGTTCATCCATCCATTCATCAATCCTATGGATGGGTACCTGTTCTTTATGGTCTTCTTGTTGAGTGCCCTGTAATCAATGCACATGCATAGGGTTCCATCTTTTTTCTTCACTAGCACTACTGAAGATGCAAAGGGACTAGAGCTAGGTTTGGTGTACCCTAGCTTGAGTAGTTCCTTGATTGTACTCTCAATATCATCTTTATACCTCTTGGGATGTCTGTAAGGAGTGGTGATAATTGCTTGGATCCCCTCCTCTAACTCAATAATGTGCTCAAATCCCCTATCTAGAGGTCGACCTGCTAGAAGGTCTATGAATACTACCTTGTGCTTCTGCAATAAGGCCTCTATATCTGCTAGATGTTGTGTGGCCTCATCTGGTGATTTCTTGAAGGTCACCATTCACTTTGTAGCCCACTCAATATCTCCCAGTCGGAGTATTGCCTCCATCCAGTGTGATGTCATTGCTGTGGGAGGGTAGGCATTCATCCCTCTCAATACTACCTTCTGTCCCTCTGCTCCTATAAACTCCATCTCCATGGTCTGGTAGTTTGTGGAATACTTCCCTATGGAATACAGCTACTAAAATCCTAGTACCACATTCATGTCAGGTACATCTGCCACATAGAATGTCTCTATCACTGTATAATTCCCAAGTGTTACTTTTAATTTTGGAATCCTTTGACTACACTCCATGGTGTGACCTATTACTGCTACTGAAAACCCATCAAAAGTCTCAATCTGAATGTCTCTCTTTTTAACCCATGCAGCATCAATAAAGTTGTGGGATGCCCCATAATCTATCAGTACTCCGACTCTGTGGCCCTATACGGTACCTATGATCCGGAGAGTATGGAATCTAGGAACTTGTCGTATCTGCAACCTTTTTCCCAAATTTTTCAAATTTTGGACCCTCCTTTTGATTTTATCTTGCCTAGAATTGTTTGGATTCCTAAACTTTGTCTTTCCTCTACTACAAATTTGGATTTTGAGGTTGGATGGAGGTCAACTGTTTTCCTTCATTTCGGAAGTTGAATGATCTAAAACTGCCTTTTGTCTAGCCAATGCTTTTGACTGTGGGACTTAAAGTTTTGATTTGTGGATCATTTCCTTTATCACTGTCGAAAGTTGGATGATTCGTTAACTATTTTCTTTCCGCTGTTTCGGAGTTTAAACAAGCTAGTATCACCTTCACCCGGCCAAACATCTTTAGTTTTATTCGAGCACTTACTGATTTTTTATTTTTTGATGGTTTGGTTTTATCGCTGTCGGAGGTGAATCGATGAAGGATTTGGGGCATTAGTCCTCTATGTCGTCGATGGAAAATTCGTATTCTTGTCGATCCATGGCCTATTGCTCCTTGTGGTCTTACTGTTTAAACCTTTGACTTGTTTTCTCTTTATCGCTATCAGAGCAATGTTTGACAATTGATCAGAGGGCTAGTCCTTTGCGTTGCCGACACGGCGGAAGCATTGAGTTTCAAGTCACCGATACATAGTAGTTAAAGCTTCCGATTGTCGATGGTTTCAGGTTGATGCAAAACCTGTAGTATGTATGTCTTCCGTCGTTGTGGCTACTTAGTGAACTAACCATCCGACATTTAGTCCTTCCACTCGCCGATGCCGATGTGATTAGTGGGTAGTGGTTCTGATCTCCGATGCATGACTATGGTGGCGTTTAGTGCTTTATTTCACCGACACTTAGTGTTTGATCGCAGGATCCTTAGTCTATTTGTGGCCCGCTATTGCAGCTATCTAGTGCACTATTCGCCCGATGTCTAGTGTTTTTCTTGTCGATAGGGTTTTCCCGCCGATTTGGTGTGCTTTTACCCTATTTCATGGGCGACGGAGGTTTTTGATTTTTGATCGAGTTGGGGATTTCATGATGAGAAAACAGTATAGTGCCTCACATTTGTTGATTATTCTTATTGATAGTGTGGTTTATGTTTTATTGAAAAGTTAGATGATCTTGAATGCAGTCCAGATTAATGATGAGTTTTTCATTTTTAACTGCAAACGGACTTAGAGAATTTTTAGACCCAGCTTGGTGATTGTTGTTGTAAAGAAGACATATCTAAAATACAAAGCGGAAGAGAGTTGGCTAAAGAATGGAACAGGAGAAAGGAAAAGGAAGAAGCAGAGATGAAGAAAAGAGAAGAAGAAAGTGAGGGTCTAAGATCAACAGGATCTAAAAAAAATACTAATAGATTACTGAGCAAAATTGATAGCAGCAGAGGCCCAGGCTTGGGAAAAGTTCATCAGTTACCAATCCGGTCCCTCTTTATAAAGTGATCTTAAATTTTAATTTAAAATGTAACGTATTGTATAAATCATGAGCACTTACTAAAGACAAAGTTTTTGGGATTGAAAGGTTGGGGAAGCCCAAAGGTCATCGAGGGGCAGCCCAAAGGTTTTGCTTTATTGCATAAATAAAGGAGAATTTATATGTAGAGGGGACTTTTTCCCAGATAGATTTGTGAGAGTATGTTGTAAGAAGAACTATTTCCTTTTGCAATAAAGAATTACAAGTTTCCTGTTGGAGAAAGCTTGGTGGAATGTTTCAAATGTTGTGCTATGGATCTGTTGAATGTGAACTATTTCATTTTCAGCTTATGTCCATTAACTGTGAGATCATTCTAACTCTTTGAACCTATTTTCATGTTATGAATGCAGTCTAGTTTATTCTATAAAATTTCCACTGTGAGTAATGAAGGATTTTCATAAACAATAAGCTATCTTGTTGTTCATTCTTCTATTAATGTTCATGTGCTTTGAAATAAGTAACAACTATCTGTGATTTTTCTTAATTCATGCGCAGAAATACATTACTCATTGATAGCTGATAATTTTGCTCCCTAGGGATAGGTTAGTTAGTTAAATTTAGTTTTCTTGATGTGTGCGATTTAGATGCGAAAGAGTTAAGACGAGAGGTAAGAACCTGCGCATCACATTGTGACCACTCCTCGTTATCTCTATCAATCTGCATTTTTTAGATAGGCACTTGAACATCATACTTAAACACAAAAAACTAAAATATATACGGTGGACCGGGCCGTAACCGGTAAAACTTTTAATTTGTTACTTGACCTACGGTAGCCAGACCGTAAACCGGATGGAGTCACCACACCAAACAATGACAGGCTAGTTGGGAACGTTTATTGGGGAGAATCCCTAACTATTGTTACCTGCGATTTTCTAGGCCTCAATAGTTTTTGGTGCTAGAAGGAGGGCCGCCAGTGCATGTCTGGCTGAGGAAACCCATTTTCTTGAAATTACTCCACCGGTGACAGTTCTGAAAGCAATTTGTTTCCCAATCCAACTCCTGAAGAGAAGGGTAAAGAGCATTTGTATTCTATCAATAATGAAGTAGTTGATGATTTGAGAAGAATTACTAGGGCATATTCGAAGAAGATCGGAGGATTACCGATTATCCCCGCCTTACCCAAAAGAGAATATTAGAAGAAAGACTGCCCTAAATTAGAATACGTAGTGTTGGTTGAATATTTTGAAGAACTGGTAGAAGAATCCTTACATGAAATTGTTCAACCTCTGAATCAGTTAGACCCAGATACACCTTACTGTTCACCTGTTCATACCCCTGTTCATTCACCACCTCATTCTCCTCTCAAAATCATGGCTAATGTAAACGCAAATCAGCCACCCAACCCACCAAATCCACCATCTGCTTGGAGGGATAGGTCACCATTAAACCTAACATCTCCTTTGCATGATTTGCCTCAAGCTTTTGAGAAAATGTTGCCTAAGTTTGACCCAAGTGAAAATATTTTGGTAGACGATCAATTGCAAAGTTTTTACCTAGCTATAGAAGGACTACGGGCTGGAGAACATGAAGATGTGGTCTGCAGATTGTTTCCACATACCCTGAAAGGAGCAGCAGCCTCATGGTATTTCTCTTTGCCTGCAAATTCAATCACAAACTAGGATACATTTGAGAGAATATTCAGAAGTAAATATGCAGTCCAGAAAACTCATGCAGCTCTAATGAAAGGGTTATGCACTTTAAAGAAAGAAAGAAAGGAAAAAGTGCACAATTTTACTCAAAGGTTTGCTGCTCATCTTTAAAAAAATTCTGCAGCTGATAAGCCATCTGATAAAGTTCTGATTGAATACTATACTTTAGCTCTAGGGCCTAACTTTGCCATGTTTTCCAAGATGTCAGTCAAACCTACGTTATCAGAAACTTATGAAGAAGCTGAGAGAGTAGAAGCTAAAAAGGAGAGCATAGAAGATTATCCTGTGCAGTCCGAAGAATTTTTTTTTGGCAAGAAAGCGTTGTTACTGACTAAGCCTAAGGATGAGAAATCACGTGACTTTGAGGGGATGTTGAAGATGATGCAGAAACTATCCAACAGAGTAATCGATTTAGAAAAATAAAAGGAAGCTCAAAAATCTTATAAGCCTTACTATAAAAGGAGAGAGGACAACAATCAATATAAACCTCCTTCACACAGTCCTGCATCAATGAATTTAACTGAGGTAGGTATGGATAATTTTTGCACTTTTCATCAGCAGCCTCATTCTGAGAAAAATTGCCCCCAATGGATAAATTCTATGACATTGGTAATAAAATCAGTTATTGGACTCCAAACTAACAGAAACTGATAATGAGGAAGAAAAGGATGATCAATCCATAGAAAAACAAGGGGAATATGCTTTGGTGTTATGGGATTGTGTCTCAATGTTTGATACAATAGAAGAAGGTTCTCTGAAACAATAGGAAACATCAGAAACCAATGTGACAACAAGTCAATACTCTCAAAGATCAAGAAACTTCAAGAAAATATAAAGAAGAAGAACAATACAGCTGATAAGATACCTGAGTTTACCATTACAAGTCAAGATCCTAAGAGAATTAACATGCATGTTAAGCCTATTGAAGCCAAGGTTGATAATGTCAAGAAGAATCTCAAAACACCTGAGATGGGGTATGATACTGTGGAAGACATTAAAAAGGCTAAGGCAAATATCTCATTATTCGAAATGTGCAATTTACCTCAGCAGAAAGAAAAATTGTTAAAAGCACTTGAAGTACCAGAAGAAGAGCTTCCCACTAACAACCAACTTGTAGAAGAAATTGGTGAAGCAAGTGTGGGAGGTAAGTCTAAGCTTAAAACCCCACCATTTCTCCTAACTTTTGAGATTTTCAACTATAATGTGCACAATGTTTTAGTATACTTGGGGGCATCAATCAATGTCATGCCACTTTTATTCTGCAAGAGAATTAATGGACAGCCTAAACCATCCACTTGGCAGGTTATTCAATTAGACAGGACAGTTGTGAAATTAGTTGGGGAAATGGAAGATGTTTTAATTCGCTTATCTGCAAATGAGAAGGTATGCCAGTACATTGATTTTATAGTTGCAGACATTCCAGATGCTTATGGACTTGTTTTGATTCAAGACTGGTCAGCAAGGCTAGATGGATATTTTGCATCAGATTGGTCACATCCGTGGTTGCCTCATAAGGGAAGTCCAAATCAGATAAAAATATTAAGAGAACCTCAAATGAAGCACAATGTTACTCAGTTGGAGGGGGGAAATGAACCAGTGAATTCTATGTTGGGGAATTACTTCATTGAACTAGAACCAGTAAATTATCAAGTAGAAGAAGCCAGCGGTACACCAGACACCTAGCCCAATCTCCTTCGATTTTCATGGGCTGATGAATTTGACTGTAAAATAGGAGATTTAGTTTCAAATGTAGTTTTTAATTCAAGATCAGTAGAATTAGATAATGGGTAGGCCTTTTTCAATTTACAGTCAATCCTAGCCCCTCAACTTACAAGTTTCCAGATTTATAGGGGTGGGAAGAGAACTGACCAGTTAGTGGTTTAGTTCTCAGACTTTATTTTTCTTGATTTTTATTTCTTGATTATCTTGTACATAAATAAATTGATTGCTTGGTTTTGTTTTTTTTTTGTTTTTTTTGTTGTTATAGTTATGGTGTGATTGATTATAATAAAGAAACAAACTTTTGGTTGCATGGAGAGCATCAGAATTATGGATTAACTAAAATCCTTGATTATAAGAGTGTGTACTATTGATTTATATGAAAGAACTTCTTCTACTTCAGCAGTTTTCCTAAATGGCTATGAACACATTGAAGTCCTACTTAATCCTTGTAAAATAACTCAGGATCAAAAGGTCTGGAATACTATTTCGAGGCTCCATCCATCTCACATTTAAAAAATGTCTTAGGGGGTGACAGCAAAAGACCCATGGAGAGGAAGCAAGGTAAACAGTATATTATATTTAAAAGATACCATGCCAAGAATTGAAAACCAAAAGGCAAATAAGAGTCAAAATCTCCTAAGCAATATGTATCAAAACAAAGTACTGAACCATATGAGTACAAGATTGCCAAAGTTCTTATCCGTCCGTGAGCTGAAAAAATCAATACATCTCTCACACAAAAGGACACTATGGATAGAGGAGCCTGAATAAAAAATTCAGAAATAAGGCATGCAGGAGGACTCAGAAAGGACAAAAAAGTCCAAAAGCACAAAAGTGCAAAATGGCATGGGAATGAGGAACAAACGAATATTTTTGTTTACCATATGTTACAATCCTGTGGTGTCCAAGCTAGGAGCTACCCAAAGACAGAGGTAAAAAATGAAATTCATATTCCTGGCCTCAAAAGAGTTATCTAGACTTTTAAATATTGGTTCCCATTATCCCTAAATTGGACTGTCATCAATGATTAAAGTACATGCATCTATCATTTGGGAAATCCATACATCTAGAAGAATTCAGCATGTTAGTATTTATTGTCAAAACAGTCTGTTTCTAAAAGAAGAAGTTTTCCAGAGATCTGTGTTCACCAAGTAGTCGCCAATTGTTGCAGCTGCAACCTTTTTCCCAAATTTTTCAAATTTTGGACCCTACTTTTGATTTTATCTTGCTTGGAATTGTTTGGATTCCTGAACTTTGTCTTTCCTCTGCTACAAATTTGGATTTTTGAGGTTGGATGGAGGTCAATTGTTTTCCTTCATTTTGGAAGTTGAATGATCTAAAACTGCCTTTTGTCTAGCCAATGCTTTTGACTGTGGGACTTAAAGTTTTGATTTGTGGATGATTTCCTTTATCACTGTCGAAAGTCGGATGATTCGTTAAATATTTTCTTTCCCCTGTTTCAGAGTTTAAACAAGCTAGTATCATCGTCACTCGACCGAACGTCTTTAGTTTTATTCGAGCACTTAACATTTTTTATTTTTCGATGGTTTGGTTTTATCACTATCAGAGGTGAATCGATGAAGGAATCGGGGCATTAGTCCTCTGTTCCATCGATCTACAGTTCTTATTCTCGCCAATCCGTGGCCTGTTGCTCCTTATGGTCTTATTGTTTAAACCTTTGACTAGTTTTCGCTTTATCGCTATCGGAGCGATGTTTGACAATTGATCGGAGGGCTAGTCCTTTGCATTGTCGACATGGCGGCAGTGTAGAGTTTCAAATCGCCGATACATAGTAGTTAAAGCTTCCAATTTTCGATGGTTTCATGTTGACTGTGGATCCTGTAGTCTGTATGTCTTCCACGGTTGCGGTTTCTTAGTGAACTAACCGTCTGACATTTAGTCCTTCCGCTCGTCGATGCCGATGTGATTAGTGGGTAGTGGTTCCGATCTCCGATGCATAACTATGGCGGCGTTTAGTGCTTTATTTCGTCGACGATTAGTGTTTTATTGCGGGATCCTTAGTCTGTTTGTGGCCCGCCATTGCGGTTGTCTAGTGCACTATTCGCCCGACGTCTAGTGTTTTTCCTACCAATAGGGTTTTCCCGCTGATTTGGTGTGCTTTTACCTTATTTCATGGGCGACAGAGGTTTTTTTTATTTTTGATCGAGTTGGGGATTTCGCGATGAGAACACAGTACATTGCCTCACATTTGATGATTAGTCTTATTGATAGTGTGGTTTATGTTTTATTGAAAAGTTAAATGATCTTGAATGCAGTCCGGATTAATGATGAGTTTTTTGTTTTTAACAGCAGACGGACTTAGAGGATTTTCAGACCCAGCTTAGTGATTGCTGCTGCAAAGAAGCCATATCTAAAAGACAAAGCAGAAGAGAGTTGGCTGAAGAATGGAACAGGAGAAAGGAAAAGGAAGAAGCAGAGATGAAGAAAAGAGAAGAATAAAGTGAGGGTCTAAGATCAACAGGATATAAAAAAAAGACCAATGGATTAATGAGTAGAATCGATAGTAGCAGAGGCCCAGGCTTGGGAAAAGTTCATCAGTTACCAAGTTGGTCCCTCTTTATAAAGTGCTCTTAAATTTTAATTTAAAATGTAACGTATTGTATCAATCATGAGCACTTACTAAAGACAAAGTTTTTGGGATTGAAAGGTTGGGGAAGCCCAAAGGTCATCGAGGGGTAGCCCAAAGGTTTTGCTTTATTGTATAAATAAAGGAGAATTTAGATGTAGAGGGGACTTTTTCCCAGATAGATTTGTGAGATTATGTTGTAAGAAGAACTATTTCCTTTTGCAATAAAGAATTACAAGTTTCTTGTTGGAGAAAGCTTGGCGGAATGTTTCAAATGATGTGCTATGGATCTGTTGAATGTGAACTATTTTATTTACAGCTTATGTCCATTAACTATGAGATCGTTCTAACTCTTTGAACCTATGTTCATGTTATGAATGCAGTCTAGTTTATTCTATGAAATTTCCACTGTGAATAATGAAGGCTTTTCATAAACAATAAGCTATCTTGTTGTTCATTCTTCTATTAATGTTCATTTGTTCTAAAATAAGTAACAGCTATTTGTGATTTTTCTTAATGCATGCGCAAAAATACATTACTCATTGATAACTGATAATTTTGCTCCCTAGGGATAGGCTAGTTAGTTAAATTTAGTTTTCTTGCTGTGTGTGATTTAGATGCAAGAGAGTTAAGACGAGAGGTAAGAACCTGCGCATCACATTGTGACTGCTCCTCATTATCTCTATCAATCTGCATTTTTTAGATAGGCACTTGCACATCATACTTAAACACAAAAAACTAAAATATATATGGTGGACCGGGCCATAACCGATAAAACTTTTAATTTGTTACTTGACCTACGGTAGCTGGACCATGAACCGGACGAATTCCCCACACCAAACAATGACGGGCTAGTTGGGAATGTTTATTGGGGAGAATCCCTAACTATTGTTACCTGCAATTTTCTAGGCCTTAACAGAACCCCTGTCATGGTAGCAATTGTGCCTCCTGAGGCCTGTCCCTCGGCAACTGTCTCTAGTGTCTCTCCCTACTCCTGGTCCTCGTAATCCTCATCCTCCCCACTATCGGAATAGGCCTCTATGTAGTAGGATTTTCCTTTTCCTAAACATCTGTGACCTGGTACCCATGGTTCCTGGCAAGTGAAACATAACTTTTTTCTTCTAAGGTCCCGTCGGTTATCATTGTCCATCCATTCTTTCTTGGCCCATTCTTTCTGGAATGGTTTCCTCTCTTTATCTTTAATAGGAAGATTGGTCCGAGGAGGAAACCTATTTTTGGGCACTGCATCCTGCAAATCTCTAGTCTGACTGACGGCATCTGCTAGGGTGGTGGGCCTATAAGACTTGACCCATACCCGTAAGGGTTCAGTTAGAGCCTCAGTGAATAACATAATCAACCTGCTCTCTGATATATCTATCACCGTGACTATTATTCTATGAAACTCTGAAATAAATGTATCTACACTACTTGTCTGCTTTAGCTATGCCATCTCTCTAAAGTGTACCTCAAGATCCTTTCGATCAAACCGCTCAATGAGCCTCTGTGTAAAATCTGGGCACGATGTGATGGTGTTGTGACCTAGTGTCACTAACCCGTGGTACCGCCAATCATGTGCTTCTCCGTCCAAATGCAAAGTAGCCAATTTAATGGCATTTGTCTCAATCATGGGGTTGAGCTAGAAGTATGTATCCAACTTATGCACCCAATTTCGTGTTGGGCCACCCCGGGTGCCCTCAAAAGTAGGGATAGTGAGTTTCCCTATAGTGCGTTGTAACTCATAGTTCTGGGGGAATGGCCTATTGTAATCTTTGGGTTTGTTCTTAATTTTAAAGTGGCAGAAGTCAGTGAAGGTCGTGGTTGAATGGAAGTCCTCTCCTAAAGCTCTATATTCTCTCAGATAGGCACTCATGGATTCTGTTGGTTCTGCTTGTGCTAGAGGCACTGCAACTGGACTATCTAAGAATTGAGACATGGTGGGTCGGAAAGGCTTGTATATATGGGGATGGATCTGTATGTTGGTATATATGTGCTCCCTACTACTGCTGGTGGATACCCTATCACTGTTAGGAAATAAGGGACCGTGTGGGGTGGGCCCATTTTTCTCAGTCATTTGCCTGAAGGTACTCATCATTTCCTTTTTCCTAGTAGTGAGTTATTTTATGGCTTATATGATACTGTTGAAAGTTGTTTTTATCATCCTCAACCATTGTTTATTTGCCCTTTCCAAACAGATACTCTTTGCTTCCCAAATCTATGTCCTATAACTCCTCTTCTCTATCTCTAAACCTCTGCCTTTGGTAAGTAATATTATATGGGTCTTCTAAATTCATTTATAATTTTGCATGCCCACGAATGGCAAGGAAATAGCTCTGATACCACTGTAATATCCCAGATGCGGATATTCCACTATTTTCTATACTAGGGCTTGCTTAAGCCTCCTGATTTACAATAATACTGAAAATAAACTTGCATGCAAAGTGTCGGTAAAATGGCCCTATTTTATAGCTAACTAGGGCAGAGATTATGGTGACAAATTGTTATCACATATATAGTAGCCAGGCTACCATATTCCATTTTTCAACCAGATCTCTTACATATGAGATGCTGAGATGAGCAGTTTTGACGGATCATTATTTTATTTGTGGACTAATGTCAGGACTAAGTCTTAGAAAACTCATATTTGAGGACCGATGTAGCCATTTAGTCATTACAGAGCAGTTATTGATGCCCAATTTTATATCAGCACTTTCTCATTGGACAAGTGATGGTTCAGATAGATTATATGCATGATTATGACTCATCTTGTATTATATTGTGTTATGGTTATCATTACTCTTATATTCATCTTTGTGACATGTATTAACATGTAGTGTCATGATCTAGCGATCATAATTATATGGACTTGGATGTATTTGTATTATGTATTGATGTCCCTACTTAGACTTGGAAGTTCTTGATCTATACTAGTGTTGGCTTCATCTTTCACTATCTCCACCCATCCATTACCTTCCAATTTTGTTTCTAGCGCAACTTACTACTTGACTTATGGTATGGAGGACCTTTCCCCGCTAGAACCTTTATTCGACAAACCTCCTTGTTTATATTGTGTCTCAGCTCTGAGTTGGTGACAGAACTTACCTTTGGTGAGTTGGATTGTATACCTAAATCACTTTGGTCAATTGTCCTGATGTTTGGAACTGTGCAGAACCCCCCCTGGTCACTTGAGATGTTGTTGACTAAAACTGAAAGCTCATGTACTACCTATATTGGAAATATTTATATGCTCCCATGGAAAATGAAAATGCTAAAGTTTTGTTTCTTAACATATGTAAAAAGGGCAGGAGCAATGAAATGCTAAATTACCACTTGAAGGGTATAAGAAAAGGTCTAAAAAAGCAATGGTTAAATATATGCTATATCCAAATATTGCTGACCTTATCAATTTGAATATGTCTGGGATGAAAGTTGCAGTTAGCTGTGCTTTTAAGCACTGGTGAAGTCCCCAAAAGGACATACAGGCCAAAAAGGCCATGGAAATAAAATTGATGATCCTAATGAACCTGGATCAAACTTGATGTAGACATGATGCATAAGTTGAATAAGCACTCTCTGAAACAACTCAACCATTTGTGAGGCACTGCCATTCCCTGTGTTGTTGTTTGTTCGGCATTGGTTATAGTGAGTATTTCCCTGCCATAACCAAAGTGTCATGATGTTAAGTAGGAAGTCATCCTTTTCCCTAGCCTTGTTAGTTTCAGCCTTCACCCTTCACCCTTCACTAGCAAATTGACTACAACTATGAATTGAGTATAAACCTGAAAGTCTTCTATGAGTAATAATAAATAAATCCCTATATATGTATTTGGTTAATGTACCACCAATGAAATGACCGCTACTTGTTGTGATTGTTGCTTAAATGATTTGTAGAACATGTCTTAGCCTTATAACACTTGTAGCAGATGGATGATAGTCTGAGTTATATTATTGGTATCTAGTCATTTACAAATGGTTATATTGTTTATTGGATATGGTTGATGATCAGGTAGAGACCTGAGAGGGGTATGAGTATACACCCTAGATGGATTTGGACTCTCTGAGTCTAATGAGATAGTTTTTTTTTCAGTTCCATGCACTTCCAGAGATGGTAAGGATCATTTTACTCTCTGGACGCAATTTTGCTTCACAGGATGATGTGTTTGAGTAGGGAGATGTTTTTATTGGATCTCCTAGGGCGTTGTATGAGGCATAGGGTGTGCAGCCACTTGATTGTACCATAGTACCCCCATCCCAGAGTTCCTGGTGGGATCAGTTTGACAACGTAGGCACCCTAGGAGGCTGTTTTGGCAGGTTCATGTTTCCTGAGGCAGATTAAAAAATGATTAAATGGTTATTGAAGAAATCGATTTGGGCTACCAAGGCAAGGAAATGACATGGGATGAGTCATGATGATGAGAGTGATGTCCTCTACACCTTCTCCAGCAGTTGCAGCACCTGATTGGGACCACACCTATTTTTATGGCATTTTTATATTATTTTCTGGAGCTTTTGGGAGGCTCGCGATTTCCTCAAGGAGGCACAAAGTCAAAAAATTAAAAATATTATATTATTTTATTGTGCCATGGGGCACCCAAATGGAGTTATTTAACACTCCATGGACCCACCATGTGCTTCATTTATTTATTGTTGAGTGGGGTACCCTCTTTATGGGTGATCTAGTCCACTTTGGTACTTTATGGTTATATTGATCCATGTATTGTATCTTGAGCTCATCTCAACCATTGATTAGAAAATTTTATCTTTTAATCTTAGCCACTCGTTTTGAATGTGGTTAGGATTTGGTTCTCTCATTTCTATTTAAAGGAGAGAGATTCTCATTTGCAAGGGGTCTTTGGCTCTTGGATCTGATTAATATAAAGACTTTTTTGTGGATGTTTTCTGGATCTGCTTTGCATCTGATGTTCTTCAGTGGTGATTGGAAAATATTTTTCTTCCTAGCATTCAGAATATTTTGTGAGATCTATACCTTTTTCGGGATCTTTGTCTTGTCTTCAGGAGGGCGTTTTCAGCTGGAGCATGTTTGCAAGGGGGCCTCAACTCGCTCGAATTTTTTTCGTCTTGTATCAGGGGGTTTTCATTAGCTTCATTGTGATCTATGATTAAATATTGCTACTTTTCTATAGATCTATCATTTTCTTTCATGGTACAGCAAATCTGATATTGTTGAAGTTTGCTTGTGTAGGATAGGGGGCGCATTGGTCACTTGGAGCACAACATTGGTCCTAGAACTCACTCATATCTTCCAGAATTGATTGGGATGGAGGGGATCATCATCATCAAGGAATATACAATCATTTCTAGGTAATATCTAACAGTTAAGTCTCTTCTCTTTCAGATCTCAATCCAATGTACCTGCTTTTCTTCATTTTTTTTAAACTCCTAAATAATAAAAATTCAAAAAATACTTAATCGGGGAGCCACTTGATCTTTGAACAAACCATTTCTGGTTTTTGTATATCGAGCATCCTCCTCACGGAATCATCCAAAATTATGTTAAAATTGTGACTGATTTTCCCTAGATCTGACTTTATGACTGCTCAACCCCTAGCGCCCCCACTAAAATTTTGACTTTTTCCAAAGTTGAATTTTTATGGAAAATAATCACATGGGTTTGTAGATCAGGTCTCCCTCATTCCAGAACACCCCCAATGTTGAGCTAGTTCCTATCAAGTATCCCTAGATCTGAAAAAACTGACTTTCAGCATCTTAGCTTCCCTCATCAGATTTGGACTTTTCCAGATCTGATTTTTCCTGAATTTTTCTGACTTGGGTTTGTAGATCGGGCCATCCTGATCTCATATCCACTCCAACACTGAGATGATAGTCTCTTGGTTTCCCTAGGTCTGTATATCTTCTTCTCCAAACCCTAGCACTAGCCCTCCTTCTGTTGGTTTCCCTATAACCTGTATATTTCAGGCCAAATACTTTTCTGGGTCCATAGATCAGGGCATATCCCAAGTGGGTTCACTTAAATGTTGTGTTGATACTGACTCCATTACCCAAGGCTAAACAAGAACTAATCTCCAAGCATAGTTCTAGCCCCATTTTGACCTCTTTCCCCTGAGAGTTGACCATTCCTTGATAACTCAGGTAACCTGACATTTTCATATCTCTCACTGAGTCTATCTCTTTGGTACTAGATAGTCACAACTTTGTCCTTACTCACCTTGTCTCAGTTAAGTTTCACAAGACAACGGTTATCTTCGTTAGTTGCAAGTACCTCAACCCTAGATCTAGTATTACCCCTATAGGTCACTTTGGATCAACCCTTATATGAGTGAAACCCTCATCCAAATCCCAAGTCCACTTAGTATCATCATCCATAGATCTAGGGTTTCCAATTACCTTACACCTTATGTACCTCAAGCCATACTTGATATGATCTGGTGTCTAGGTTTGATCTCTCCTGTTAGGAGTAGATCTGGGTCTCCCCCGTTGTTGTCTTGGACTTAGATAACATAAAGCGAAGACTTCCTTGATTGGCATGACAACCATCCATTTGGCAGTCTAGGCAGTCTTGGTTCCACCTTTTTAGTTGCTTGCCCCTCTACCATCCAGCCTGGATCCACCTCACACAAGCAACTGCAAGGTTGGTGATAACACGGATCAACACTTACCACTGATAATCTGGCTGATAATGCTCCAGAGATAATATGCGTGCATCAAGAACTGGTCTGGTGAAGAACTGGTGCTCCTTGCCTCCAGTGTTACCCCAACAACATGAACCCCTCAATCAGCTAAAAATGACATTTCAGTGAAGGAATTGTCTGATGCAGATGAGAATTTGCAAGAATGATAATCTTCTCATGCTGGAGAGATTGCCTGAAGCATGCAGAAGTTTTGAGTTCTCTAAGCAGGATAGCGAATTGATTTGCTAGTTAGTTGCTCACGCCCCCATCTACGCAAAACTGATGAGAACTACTCTGGGAGAGCAAACTGGAAGCTGATAATCACTTGGTACTAAAGGATGATATTGATCATGAGAATAGTGCTAGTATTCTAAAGATAAATAGATATCTAAGGACCCAGCAAATGCGTTGGGGTTTCCAGCTAAAAACCCCCTACTGTTGCACACGTGTCCCTGCAAGCAATCTTTTGATGGGTACTGGATAATTGTATCTAGATGAATAATATGAAGAGAGGATGGTGGACCTAGATGGTCTACCCTAAAGGAGACTAGGGCATATATTTCACTACCGAAACCTCGTTAGTTGAATACGTCGTCTTCAACCCCAACTATCATGGCCGCGCCCTATGTTGCTACTCAAAAATATCCAAATCAATAATAATCATCAGTGTCTTCTCCATTCAATTTATCTTTCTTTTATAACATTCAACTGTGAATAACCTAAATTTTGACCTAATTAGGTCACGTTAACTTCTAATTTGCAGTTGACTTGCATGCATGTGCATGGAAACTCAATCGGGTGCATGCATCATTAAATAATGCTCAGATGGCATGCATGCAAGTGGCCTTTGGCTCTAGTGGCCCTCTTCTACCCAATGATGATATAATATTGATGCCCTAGATCTTCTGTATATGGCATCAATCTTCAGCTGATTCCCTAACTGTCAGTACCCGCTCGAACCTACAGGAATCACATAGGTTAGCAGGTCGGTCCTCAATGCCTAAGCAGAAGAGGACATTACAGTCACGTCATATGTCGCGACAGTATTTTGGTTAACCCAACAAAAGTTGCAATCATTCTTGACTTACCACCACCCACATCAGTCACACAACTCAAATCAGTGCTAGGGCATACAGGCTACTATAGGAAGTTTATAAAAGGGTATGCAAAGATCAGTGCACCTATGGAGAAACTGCTGAAGAAAGATGCAAATTTTCAATGGACACCTGCTTGCCAAGAAATCTTGGACAAACAAAAGAACAAGATGGCCACTACGCCAATATTGGTATTCCCAGATTGGAAGAAGGAGTTCCATGTTCACGTCGACGCATTGTCTGTCACGCCCGACATAGTCTTGACACAACCAGGAGAGGGTGTGTTTGATCACCCTATTGCTTTTGCTAGCATAAATCTATCAATAGCAGAGAAAATTTACACTACGATAGAAAGCGAAGGCCTCACTATGGTCTATGCGCTTTAGAAATTCTGACACTACTTATTGGGTGGACATTTTCAGATGTATACTGATCCTTCAGCGCTGAAATACCTAGTCAACAAGCCAGTGTTGGGGAGGAAGATTTGTCGATGGCTTCTCCTATTTTAAGAATTTGACTTTGAGGTCATAGTTAAACCTGGTCGACTAAATTTTGGGCCAGACCACCTATCAAGGATAGAGAGTGGTGAAGAGCCAAGCAGCCTGGAATATAATTTTCCTGACACGCAACTGTTTGCAGTCACTATGATGGAAGATCAGAACAAGGAATTCAACGCAATCATCCACTTTTTAAGTACAGGCTATGCGCCTCTAGGATTCTCCACTAATCAAAAGAAACACTTGGTAGTCAGAGCTATTGACTTCACATTGATTGCTCGACACCTCTACAAGTTGGGTGTGGATGAAATACTACGTCGTTGTGTTTTTTATTATGAACGACCTTGGGTTATGAGTGAAGCACATGCGAGTGTCGCAGGAGGACACTACGTGGGGAAATCAAGTGTGCGCAAGATATTGTAGGCAGTAATATGGTGTCCAACCATACACATGGACACCGAAATCTTTTGTAGACGTTGTGATATCTGCCAAAGAACAGGAAAACCATCACGCCGCGACGAGATGTCGCTTGCACCATAGATAACACTACAAGCCTTTGACAAATCAGCTATTGATTTTGTGGGTCCGATCAGTCCTCCATGGAAAAGGACTGGCGCACTTTACATTATCACTGCGACAGACTATTTAACTTGACGGGCTGAAGTCACTCCTGTTAAAGATTGCACTGCTGTGACTGCGAAAAAGTTTTTATTTGAAATGTGGTGACTAGATTTGGATGTTCAAAAATTCTACTCAGCGACCAAGATACGCATTTTGTTAACAAGATGATTGTTGAGCTTACTGTAGAATTCCAGATCCAGCATAAGAAGACAATGCAATATCATCCTCAGGGGAATGGAACAGTTGAAGCTTTTAACAAGATTCTGGAGAATGCATTGACCGAGGTGTGCGATGTGCGTCGAGATGACTGGGATCAGAAAGTATCAACTGTGCTATGGGTGTACCACACAACTTGCAAGTGACTAACAGGGCACACCCCATTCAGACTGGTATATGGACAGGAAGCTGTTGTTCTAATGGAGTATATCGTACCGGGTCTACGGATTGTTGCGCTGACGAAGATAACTGACAAAGAGGCTGTCGAACAAAGGTTGTTGTAGCTCGTTCAGATGGAAGCATTAGAGGAAATTTGGGGTCTAAAATAGGCCTTATAAGAAAACGTGCCAACAATCAATTTTGTGCGTTGGAATTCAAGAACCAATAGAATTTCAATAAAATGAGTCAACCATAATGATTGAATTGACATGTTTGTCATAAAAGAAGACTATTTTTTTTGTTCATATTTTCGACATATCTCCCTGTGTTTCTACTCAAATTCCAAGTAGGAGAGCTCATTGGATGTGGAATTTAATTCTGCATCCAAGGAGTACCCACACTGCATACTTTTGGCAGAACCCACTAGCAGGGTCTGTCAAAAGTATGCAGTGTGGGTACTCGTTGGATGCGAAATTAAATTCCGCATCCAACGAGCTCTCCTGCTCAGAATTTGAGTAGAAACACAGGGAGATATGTCGAAAATATGAACAAAAAAAGTAGTTTTCTCCATTCTTCCTCCAAAATTAATAGCTATTAGTTTATTATTTTAACTATTATTTTATTATTTTCCCATTTTAGACCTCAAGTTTCCTCTAATGAGGAATTCTTCGTCGTAGGATTTCATTAGACTGTCGAGAAGTAGAGACAAAAAGCATGTCATGATCACCATATCCAGGTCAAACCATTCAAATTCGGAGGACTTGTGTTGTTGTATGACAACAAATTTTTCAAACACCTAGGTAAGTTAAAGTCACATTGGCTAGGGCCATATGTGATCGCGTACATCACTGATGCAGGCGCAGTAAAATTGTAGAGACTAGATGGAACTTATGTTGCCGGTATGGTGAATGGCAGTCACCTGAAACCATACTATGATGGTCATAACATCCCTGGCTAGAATCGCGCTGCGCATGAAAAAAAAAAAAAGAGGAAAAAACGAAAAGGCGGAAACTGTTATGTCGTACATCTGTGGGAAAACCAAGGGAAAGCGCATAGCGCCAGAAAAATTGGAAAGTGCAGGAAAAATCGAAAATGATAGGCTTCCCGACGTTATAGTGCAAATATCCGGCAAAGATTGAGGCAGTTATGACAGCTAAGAGTCATTAATTCAATGAGATACAAGGAGAATGACGACATGTTTTTTGGTCCCATCAGTCGTCCTCAACATAACTTCCATAAACTGTTCTGACTGTTGCAACATAGTACTCGAGCAGCCGAGTTAATGGAGGAACACGTCGACCAAGAATCCCATGTGCTTAATTAGCCCTCAACCTCCCATCGCATGACGACTGCAGGACGCATAAGCATGTATAAATACAAGGCTTCACCATTAAGCAGTATTTTACGCACATAGAGAGAGCATAAGAGAACCAGAGCCGAGAGTTCATAGAGCCGAAGCTTGTAACGTAACAAGAACCATAACCCATGTTTATTGAGATTTCTAGTGTCAGTGAATTGTCTGAGGTAACCGTCGCCTCAACGTTCCCAATTGAGGAATAAATTCAATCACCCGAAGTACAGAAACCAGAGCGAGAACCAGAACTCGACCCGATGGAGCGAACAAGAAAGTATCCCGTTCCTGATTCAGTCCCTGTTCTATCCCCTGGTCCGGGCCCTGTTCGACCCCCTGGTCCGGGCCCTATCCGACCACCTAGTTCGGTCCCTGTGTCTAACATTGTTCAAAACCCAGCCACGCACCTACATGAACTGTCATGGAGCTAAGACAGTTTGGGGAAAGAGTGACTAGAGATCCATCCAGGCCTCCATTGTCCAAGAAACTCAAGGCTAAGGCTGTCGTGGACAATCCTGGGAAAGCACCGATGGAGGAGGACATGCTGGAGGAAGACCTTATGGAAGAGGACTCCCCACCTCACAAAGACCATGATGTAGAGGAAAGTGAAGAAAACTTCCCGCACTATGTTCGACCGAGGAGAGTCGAGGCAGAACCAGTGGCGATTCTCACAAAAGCGCGCACATCTTTAGAAGCACCCCAGATCCCTGAACGCATACCCCTACTGATGGGCATAATGCCAAAGCTCGCCAAGTTGGGATTCAAGGATTATGATACTTGCTTATAGCTGGGATTGGAAAGGAAGAACTGCATGGTCACAGTTCAAGCTGGACCGAGAGATTCCAAAACCTAAAGTCGATGAATTGGGCTACCGGCGTCGAGCAAGCGGGAATGATGAACTTGTTATTCATGCCCCACTTTGGCCATAGCATGCAGGCCAACACATATGTGAAACAACTCCTAGTCTGTTTCCATAGAGGGTGTCTATGGCTTGATCGACCATACCCGATCGACGTCAAGCTAATTTCGTAGATCACAGGACTCCCAAAGAAAGGACACGGCCATGCGTCGTTTTTGCACTAAGGTAGGGATACCACCAAGATGAAGCAGAAGTATAGTATGCAATGTGGGAGAAGGTGATTCTCCATTCCCCATATCGAAGACGTGCGGTTCGCTGCAAGGATCCTATCGTGCAAGTTGTTGCACAAGATGAGGCCCAATGAATGCACTGCTGGAGCAGTAGAACCGAGTGAGCAGTGTGCACAGGGTGTGACTTTTAACAGGTCACATTTCTTGTTGAATGAACTGATCGATGACACAGAACAAGCACAGGAGGACCCAAAATACAATTTTCACTACTCCTGGCTGCTCATCCTGATATCGTTCACCTTGTGGGCCAACCCACCATATTACGAACCCATGGATGTCCCACTACCTTTCCTAGGTGCAAAGTACCAGAACCTGTGGGAGGACAAGAAAAACAAGATCCACCAGACGGGTAATAACATCAAGTTCTTTCTGCATGCTGAGGCACTGCGCAATGTTATTAGAAGATCCCATAGAGTCCGAACGACGACGGTGCACAAGTATATGACCTTCATTAATTTCCAAGCGGGTGCATAACATGATTTTGGAACCGAGGAAGGACCCAGCCAAGAATGCGCACTAAGCAGGGTTCATGATTGATGACAATGAAGTGGATGCCATAGTAAAGGAGTGGCCTGAAGAATGGCGCGGCCCATTGGTAGAGCCACTGCCTGAAGCAGAAAACCAAGAAGACCCACCAGCTAACCAAGGTGGAAATGTTGGCATGGGCGGTGATGCTGGAATTGGCCAAGGAAATGACCAAGGAAACAATGGAGGCGACCGGGTCAAGACAATCAGTTGCAAGAAGAAAACGATGATAACAACGATGATGGTGGCTCCCATCGAATCGATGAAGAGCTGACACCTACTGATGAGGAGACCTACAATCGCCAGCAACAACAGCACGGGCCACATCACAAGAAGAGAAAAGCTGACAAAACAGCTTACATGAACATGTTAATTGAGGACGATGTTCACGAGCTAGCAGGCGATGTAGCTGAGGTCGCCAGGAAAAGCCTCGAGGTGATGAACACGCAGCAGGTAAACTTAGTTGGTCAAGTTTTTGAGCACCTGAATAAGATTATAGATGCCATTAACGATGTCAAAACCACTTTGAGGCTGAGACATATGGCGTGGATCCCAGCATTCCGCTTCTAACGCCACAGCTAGTGTCACCAATCAAAGTACAAATCCACAGGCGCGCAATGGAAATAGGAACGACGACAGGTGCCTTTGATGATATTGTTAAGGAGTTTGCAACATTGTAGATCAACTTCTCCAATATTTCATTGGGTGAAGTCTATGAGCTACAACAAGCAGTCGCGACGAAAATACGGTTGAGGGGAATGATGTTGCCTATCAAGCAACGAAACAACAAAGGAAGGCCAAGCAGCGCAAGGCCCTCTTGAAAGAGAAAGAGCAATAAATCGAGGCACTAGAGCACAGCCACGTTGCACTAGCTAAAGCCATTAAGGGCGCGGTCGCAGACTTCCCACCGAAAGAAGGCCAGGAAGTTGAAGATTCAGCTGCTAAGGATTCCTGGCTGTCGCGGATTGCAGTAAAGCTAAAGAAGCAGGTTAAGGAGCTTCATGCTAGGAAGGTACTGAGCACACCTCCTAAAGTGCTTGAAGAGTGAAGAAGAGCAGCGTCTGAGGCTGTTGGGAAGATCAGTGAAAGGGAAAGACTTTGCACAAAGGAAGTTGAAGCTATTTCCACGATATGGGAAGTGCTTCTGGAAGAGGAGACTGCAGAAAAAATCATGGCAAGTTGACGAGAAAATCAGCACGGCAAAGGAAGAGATGAAGAAGTCGCCCTTTCAGGAAAAGGTTGTGAAGATGGTTGAGATCAAGCAGCTGCAGCAAGAATTCTAGGCTCTACGTGACTAAGAGCGGACTAGGGAGGCAGAAGTGGAGGTGCACCAATCAGAAGAAGCACGGCTCATAGGCCTTGTTCAGCCGCTGCAGCAGAAGCTTTAGCACATGATGCGAGCGCTAGAGGCAGGTCTCATTAGAACATGTCAGTTCCGACCAAGTAGAGAAGTTGGCCGCACAAGCAGAGGAAGTGACGATGGAAGTTGCTAGAGTGCAACAGATGGTGAAGGAATTTCAGGACAAGTTTGGTCCTCCCGCACAGCCTGAGCTTGCGCCAGAGACATAAGTTTTGCAATAAAAAGTAAGTTTTGCGGCAGAAAATTTTGCGGAGAAGTACATTTTTTCTCAGTGGCTTAGGATGAGCCACATGTGAGTGTTGGGGGCCTGTTGGGCCAGGAAAAGTACAAAATGAAGAATGAGACGCGTAAGCAAAGAAGGAAAAGTGCATGCGCGACAAGGGAAAAGTAGGTTAAGAAGGAAGCAAATGGACTGCCGCAGAAAGATGAAACATGCACGTAATGGAGAAAGGAAGCAAAGAGCAGAGAAAGTTGCGACAGGATAGCTGTGATGAGGAAGGAAGATCCGAGTCGATGGAAGAGGCAAGTAGAAGATTCAACGCTAACAGGTGAAAATCAAGGAAAATTGCATAAGGATGAACCATCAGGAGAAGGAAGGACAGTTTTGCGGCTAGTTATGACTGGTACAGACGAGCTGAAGGACGTTTCTGCGGCTAGTTAAGGTTGTGGTTAATGCATGCAAGACTTTTGCAGCTAGGTATGGGCTGGCATTTATTGTAACAGAGATATTTTGTAACAATTTTTAAGTCTGTAATAACTGAGTAGTACTTAGTCGTCCCTGCGTGGTCTAGTAAATGTTATAAATAGAAGGAACCCACTCTATATAAGGGTTAGATAAGTTAGATAAGATTGGTTCAGTTGGTTAGATTAGATTTGGTTAGCTTCAGTATTCGACTAGAAGAAGAGTTTGGTAGAAGTAGAAGGTTGTTGAGTCGCGGATCTTGCAACTGTGTGCGCAAACCGCTGGTAAAGTAGAAGAGTCGATCCAGGCTATGTGCGGATCAGTAGGAGTAGATAGAAGCAATAAACCAAAGAGCATGAGAGCAACAATATTGAGTCAGAAAGACATATCTTAAGAACAGTCTGCAAGTTGCAGGTTTCAAGGTGCTACCTATATTTCTCATGCCAGATGAAGAGCACCTTGGTGGTTTTTCCCAGATGGGTTTCCACGTTATTTCCTATGTTATATGGATGAATGTTGTTGAATGGTGAATGTTTATGTGAATGTTTGTTTATCTTACATTATTACAGTTACAGTTGGTTGTTGAACGTATGTCGCAGTATGAATGCATGACTATTTAAAAGTGTTGTTGAACTGTTGTGTATAAGTTCATGGTTAATCTGTTAAGTATAAATATAAGTCGTGCATTGTCTGAAGAGTGTAAGGAATTGCCTGCGCGCACCATTGCACCAGTCATTAAGGTTTGAGCACACTGTCGTGTTGCGAGGGTGACCTGTGGCACATGGTTGCGTCGTTGCCACAGAGTGAAAGACTCCATCCCGTCATCTTTGTCGAGCGTCGTGGTCGCGCGCCAAGGGACTATAATCCCTCGTCAATTGTGAAAACATAGTTCTGACAGTTACCCATTAATATATCTTGGGTGATACTGCGCCTGCCTCGTGGGTGTTGTCGACTGTCGGACCAATGTCTTGTGGTGTTATATTGTTGATTGAACCGTGGGTCGAGACAAGAAGGAGAAAGAGACCAACAATGCTTAATATAACTAGGCTTAAGATGGATCTATGCTAATTCTAAGTTATCGCAAACCTTTTATTTGAAAAAATAAAGAATGAAAGCTAAGCCCATTATAACCAACATCCGTGGGTGGAAGAGTAAAGTCATCTCAGATCTTACTTTCCCCTTTTTATAATTACTGCACTATGAACACCTTATATAATACACATGCACAACCTTTTTGTTTTTTGGAATGTTTCATGCTGATCATTTGAAAAACATACATGGCTCAAGATATGAGTCTCTTTTTTTAATATATTTTAACAACCCTGCACGCAATTACAAACGTGCAAGAAATGTTGAGGAGGTTGGCTATCAAAATCCCCGAGTATTTTTATCAGCAAAAGAAGTAGCAATTGTTAAAAAGAGCTTGTCCGTCTACATCAAGCATGTTGAAGTTTACAACATTTTTCAACACTAAGCTTTAGGACATGTAAGTTCTTGGTTTCCTTGTTTAGTATTTTTTTGGGGAATTTGATGTTTTTTTTAAATATTATTTAATTACTTCAATAAGTTGCATGCTATAACTTTTAACCTTTTGTGCAACAAGGCATGGATGGATAGTCTTAGAATGGATTAGCAAATTGAATTCTGATTATAATGTTTTGGTTGACTGAAATGTTTTACAGCCCTTATTTCTTCAATTATGTTTGGGGTACAAAATACAAGCAAAAAAAGAAAAGGTGGTATGCTTATTTGTCTTACATTAATCTTAATTCAAGTTGATATTTGCATTATCAAATAGAACTAGAATGGAATATTATTATCAAATAGAACTAGAATGGTAAAAGAGACTTTAGTAGGATTACTCTTTAATTATAGAAGGGGGAATTCAATGGTTATGGAATTGGGGTTTTGGAAATGAGAGTGGACAGATCTGGAATTTCGCATAAGGATCATCAATTTACTTTGTTAGGTGGTTATTCTTTACTTTGTTCACTTTTTTTTTTATCTTAATGGTATTCAGGTTCACTTTGTATATATGAAACTCTTTGCAGAATGTGCCTTTTTCTTGCTCTTCAAAAGAATCCAATCATGCAAGCAGGACTTATAGAGAGATAAACAACCTACCAATTATGCTTTGATGTCTTTCTGTCTACAGTTCCCTTTGTTTGTTCGATCCGAATTCAAGTGAAGTGACTTGCGATCCGATTTCAAGCAAAGTGACTAATAAAGAAAACCATGTAATGAAAGAACCTACTAGTTTATATATAGTCATAGGATAACCTGCAAGGCTTATTGGCACCATCCGAAGCTCAACAGATGTGGACTGAGTTTATTAAGTTCCAAAGGAAGGATATATGGTTTAAGCAACCATTGCATTTGCTTTCTAATCAGCCAGGATAAGCTTTTAAGGTATAAGTGAAAGGAGGCTACGATGGATCCAATTGCAATAAATTGAGAAGTGTTTGATGATCCAAGGCCAGCAGAAGCCTGCACAAAGTCATCATGGATAGAAATAAAGCCAAGACCAGCATCCAAGCACACATCAAAGCCAGCAGTATCTGCAGCGTTTGTTCCAAAAGATACAACAGTGATCTTGCTGAATAATAACTACTTTCAGTTTATTAAGTTTCCTGAGTGATTTCTTTTCAGTTCTAGTGTGCTTTCTATCAGATTCAAATATACCACCATCATCTTCCAGTCCCTTGCCCTATCTTCAACCTCTCAATCCACACTCCCTAGGAATGCTGGTCAGGATGCTCGGTTTACTCAATCAAGGTCAATAATAATAATAGGGCCTTTTGCACTGGTAAGCATAAAATTAAATCCCCTAATATTTTTCTATAGAAAAGAAGGGAACTAAGCGTATTAAGGTACATCACTCATCAACGGGTAGCCTGTCCGTCATGGCCGGGGTGCTAATGCAGTGCAGGCATAGTGATCACTGAGTATGTATGACAGCCTATGGCTCTGATTGGTATTGTATTACTTAATAATGAGCCAGGGGAAAGGCATCTGACCAAAGTGAAACATACGTGGCGGTCTGATTGGGCATTTGCCGGTAAGAACAACGTAGGAGCCCTAGCCTAGTTTGCATCGTGCCAGTACAAGGTTATAAATATATTATATTTTCAGTCTCAAGCCAATTTAATCTGAGGTTGAATAGACATGACATCACATTATATTTGTTATAGATTTTTCTCTCTCATGTTAAGGTTTTTTTCATAATCCCTGGTTTCTTTTATATATATTTAATGGTGACGTTGATTTTGCAAGTCCAATATATATATATACACGGTTACTGGTTTTTTTCATAATCCCTGGTTTCTTTTATATATATTTAATGGTGACGTTGATTTTGTAAGTCCAATATATATATACACGGTTACTGTATCTATAGAATCAATTTAGCCAATGAAACAATATCATATACACATCATCTCCCAGTTCACATTTTATGAAAGGAATGTGTGAAAGAAAAACAAAATATAAAGAGAAATAGGAATAAACATGTAAAACCCAAATTCTAACGCTGAAATTGGAAACAAGCTTTTTTTAAATTGGCAAGACAGAAGGATCTGCGTCCTTCCAATTGCTAATGAGGACATCACTCCACATTACAATGTCAACTGTAACATGTATTCTTCAATGATGAAGCCACCTATATATTTTAATTTTAATTTAGCATATTTTAAATATATTTAATTTATTATATTTTCATAAATTAAATTAGATTTAAACAAATAATTAATTAAAAGAGAAAAAAAAATATTTTACACTTAATATATGTAATCATAATGATAAATTTATAACAACTTAAAGAGATTAATCTTGTAGGAAACATAGAGTTTTTTTTATATATAAAAATTTGAAAGATTTTGCATTTAAAAATCTCATTAAAATAGATAAACTTAACTAAAATGATTTATATATATAATTTACCACTATATATTACTCGAATTTGTAAACTATAATAATAAAACTTAATATATAATAATAAAACTTAATATATGTAAACTATAATAATAAAATTTAAGTTAATAATTAAATGAAGTTGTTTGGGATGATGTTAATTATGATTTTATTTTGGAGGAATTTGTAAATTATAATAATAAAACTTAATATAGTTATAAACTATAATAATAAAATGAATTCGTTTGGAATGATTTTAATTATGATTTTATTTTGCATTCAAGGTTAAAATGAGACTTTCAATTTCTTTCTATCAATCTGAATTTTGTTCATTTCCAAATAATATTATGAAAAATCATGCCTTAATATAATTCATAAATATAAGTTGATTATGTATGCAATAATAAAGTATCAATTTGAATTTTGTTCATTTCCAAATAATATTATGAGAAATCATGCCTTAATATAATTCATAAATATAAGTTGATTATGCATGCTATAACAAAGGCACTAGGTGAGAACATTGGTAAAATCCAAATCCATCCAAGAACATTTAGCAGAAAATGTAGAAAAGATTCACAAATGAACAAATAGCCTATCATTTTTAGCTCCAAAATATGATTTTGTCTAAAATGTTTCAAACATCGTCATGGGTTTGGATGATGATGGAGAGGGGATAGGGTTTGCAGGATGATGCTGGTTTACTAGTTTTTTAGTCTTGGAGTCCAGCTGAGTTAACCTCAGCCTAGTACCAAACATGCAAATCAAGTGGGAAGTAGCTATTTTGTTTCAAAATCCAAAAAACTAGGTTTGATTTCTGTTATTGTTGGGTCTTTGTCTGAGTTTTTTTGTAATGTTGTTTAGATTTGGTTGACAGAAAGGGGTGGCGGTCTGCAGAAAGGTTGTTGGGTTAATGGCCATGTCATCATCTTTTGATTAACCAAAAAAGACAAGGCGATTGTTCTGTCACGTGAAGAGTTTATGAGAATGGAAGGGCGTGACGTTGACAAGGACATTTGTCGTCCGGACCTGTCTGGATCACCGAAGAGCTTGGAAATTTGTGCGAGCAACAGATCTGGAGATGATAAGGGAAGCAAGAAAGACAATTTTTTATCCTTTGAAAAGGTACATCGAGGAAAGCATGTTTGTGTCCTCGGCCGAGATGTAATAATGGATCTGGTACCTGCATTGTCTCAACGTTCACTAGTTGGAAAGTTCGAGTTTGTAAACCTCTCCTGGAACGATATTCTTGAGTGGATTAAGGATAAATGGAAACCGTTAGTTAAAAATATGCCTAGGGTGTTGTCTCTGGTGAATGGGTGGTATGCTTTTCATTTTCTGTCTGAGGAAGACAAGGAGGCCATGGAGGAGAGGTTCTAGGTTATAGGAAAAGGTTCAGTGGTCTTGATCCATTGGAGTGTGGATTTTAACCCTAGAAAGTCTAAATTTCCCAAGAGGCATATGTGCGTCATGTCACATGCCCCAAATTGCAAAAAAAATTATGTTTTAGGAGACATTATGTTATAATTTTACTATAAATTTTATAATTAATGACCAAGTGGGGTCAAGGATAATTGCATGTAATTGCTGAATATTTTATTAATTAATAAATGAAAGATGAGACAACAGCTTAAGGAGGCTATTAAATGAGTATTTTACTGGCCACTTGGTGGAATCGGCTGGGTTGAGAGACACTTAGCAGCATCCTCAAACTACTTCTAGTTGTTGCAGGAGGCAACTTCCCTATTTTTGTGGTCAAGTTCCCCAAGAAAGTGGAACAACAGCGGGTGGCTCATTAAGTGAAAACTGACCCAAAAAATACCTAGGCATGCTAATAAAACTTCCCATTGAATTCAGCTAAGGCAACTCATTCTTTACTTGTGAAAATTCTGAGTGAATTTAGTGCACAAGAAATTCGATGGAGGGGACTACCAGAAGTTTTCTATGAGTAAAAAGTGTTGAAGTTCTGAACTAGTGCAGCTAATTTAAGCCGAGCTCATACAACTATAAGCAGAGCATATTACTATTGAATACTCAGTAGAGTTGCAGAGGTTTGCTAAACCAGTTCTCTCACCCAATGCTTCAACCAGGTGGACCAGTAGACAAGCTCAGGGGTCCTGAGATTTGCAGTTCAGCTATCTCCAGGAGTTGCTTGGGAGGAACAAACTCCTTAAGTTGTTGTCTCTTTTACTACATTTCCAGGTTCTGTATGTTCTTTCTAATTTCTCTATGCATACTTAGGATCAAGAAGGAATGAATTTAGGAAATAATATGTTATGTGTCTGTTCATCTGTTATTAGAATTATTGAAGGAAATCTTTTACTGTGAAAAGATAGACAAATTTTGGATTAGACATGGATTAGGATAAATGATTAGAGTAATTTCAAATTTTACTGATGGATAAAATACCTAACTGTATTTTTCCACACCTTCAAGAAGGTAGTACTCTAGTACATTAGGTTATAATAGATTCTGATGGATAAATCAAATGAAGAATGCAAGATCATGTTTATTTACTCTTTACAGATTCTTTGTAAGAATGTTCAGGAGTTCCTTAGTTAGAATGCACCTGTTAAAGAAGCTAGACATGAACTATTTCCAAGAAGGATCTTAAAAATATATATATACACAGTCTATGCTCCTATTTACACAGTCAATAAATTATTAGCTAGAATCCTAATTATTATAAGTATACATAGTTATTAAACATTATAAAAATTGAAAAATAAATAAGCACGAATAACTTAAAAACAATAAAATGAGGTCTAGTAATCACTTAGATAATTTAATTACTAATGTAAATGAGAATCAAACTTTAAATACATTACAATTAAGTATTAACTCTGTAAAGATTTAAAATTAAATAAAATTTTACAAAACCCTAATTTAGAGAAATTGTGTTTCCTTCTCTTTTCCAAAGTAGGGTTAATACAGTTTTTACCCATAATTATTTAAGCATAGATTATTCATTATACAAATACAAATTATATATTTTATAAATACATAGAATTAAATAAAGTTTTCAAAGGACAGTATTAAAATTGTTTGTCAAATATATACTAAGACTAATTAAGTAAAGACCTTTTGAATTTTCCACCCCAAGTACACAGTAAAAACTCAGGTAATCAACCCTTGTTTTTATTTATTTCCTAAAATAGTTGATTTTACTGACAGAGAAAACTCTCTTTTAAAACTAATATCTTAAACATTTTCCTCTTTTGGATTAAAATATAAATTTATGGACTTAAACAAAAATAAAAACATTTTTTCAAAATTCTTACCATCTATTCATCAATAAAAGTATTGTAGCAAAAAACTAATTTCTATTAATTTAAAACCTAAACAAAATTGATTTTGTTTAACCATTACAAGAAACCCCACAGTCTGCCATTGACCTCTTAAAAACCATAGTTCATGGCCGAATACAGGAATATCTAACACAGTAAGCCTTTAAATCTTAAGTAGAATATAAATATCTTTAAAACCCCTAACTTAATTTATAAATAAAACCACTGCACTTTCCATTTAATTTACGGCCTAAGGGCTTGTTCCAACAGAAGTGACGGCTTAAAAATCCTGTCCAAAATATAAGTTCTGTAAATCAAGCTACGATCAAGAAGGCCTCATAAGAATTTCATCAAGTCACGGCCATACGACCTTCCCAAATAAACATACTACATCGTAGCCACGGCCAAGTAGAAATCAAACTAAGTGAAACAACATCAACCAAAACCCCATACACACATCGCAGGAGGAACCTCAGGCAAGACCAAGGCTTACCAGGTTGAACGCCAAACGTGGATCCCTTTCGTGGTGATATGCAGTGTCTTCTAGCTCATCACAGCCATCTTCGAAAGTCTACACAAGATAAACAATGGGTATTAAACATTCTTAATTTAAAAACAAACACAATAAACTTGCAACAATGTAGAAGAATTTAAACTTGATTATATATATATACCTGGAGGGTTTTGACCTCAGCCGCGTAACAGTGGCTTCAACAGAAAACCTAGCTACAAGAAAAGAGCATGCCCAAGCATGAACTAGCAGAACCACTAACAGAAACCTCAATGTTATGGTTTAATACCTCAACCAAAACCACGATGCAACCGGAACTGAGATCACACTGTTAACTCGGACAAAGTCACAACTAAACAAAAGCATGAAAGGAAGCCCTCGCAGAGGCAAAGAAATGGAGACGACGACCTCACACACAGAGTTTGGCAATGACAAAGAAGGATGGTTTATGTAGCAATAAAACAATGATAATGGAGGTCGGTTTACACAGAGGTTAAGCAAAGGCATCAAGGGCCACAAGGTCATAAGCCTGCGGCTCTCCCTCTCCACAACAGAAGTAAAAAGATAGGTCAAATGCGAAAAATTAGGGTTTTGGAAATGTTTATAGTGAGGTCCCAAAAAGTCAAAACCCTATCCTATCACCGTCAACCACATGGATGATCAAAATGTTTTGGAATTGTGGGTCTAACTAATCTATAGCTTCATGAGTCTTGGAGAAACCTACAAGTAAAAAGGAATTTACATAAAATATGGGTTATAAACCCTTTTCAACAATACTTGCAATCTTATACATATGCTAGGGTAATTATATGGGTTATTTAAAGAGACCTTTTATGGAGGTAATCTTCGCATAAACTAGGGTTTACAACTATGTTTTAAGAACAATGTAAATTGTAATAACTTATGCAAAAGAATATTTAACCTTGTTAACATTATAAACAAACACCTTGTGATAAACTTTAGGACTTGCAAAAAGACCTTTAGAAAACCTATGATAATACATTGGTTAAAAATACTTATATGTATAAGATTGCAAGTATAGAAAGATCCATAGCATGATTCTTAGTATGAGTATTATAACTTAGTTTTGTTTTAGGGTAAGAATTTTTACATCATATCTCCTTGTGAGATGAAGGTCGTGTGAAGGCTAGGTTGGATAGATTTTGTAGGAAATGATCTCTTCATTCCTTACACAAAGAAGTAATACTATTGTTTAACGGTATAATGTTCATATTATTGCATTTCTACCTAGTAAATACTTAAGCAATTAGTAGACTGTTTTATGCACTAAATCATTAGTTCCATGTATGAATTTCAATCATTATACCTTATGACTATAACTAGATTTAGGCTTTCCTAGTTTACACAACATTTTAATATTGTTGAGACAAATTCATATGAATTATCATTGGTAACAAGTAATAAGGTATCAAATGACCTAGTATACAAATTTATCTTTCTCTAGAATTGTATATAGGACCTAAACTGATAATAAATAAATGTAAGTTTGATGAACAAGTTATAGTCGAATTGAGGTAGAAGAAAAAGTGGATTTATGTTCAGATTCTCCAAATACTTATGCTTACAAGAAATGAAATAAAACATACATTTTCAATGATACCTCCTTTATTTTGATCAAAGTTGTAAATTAAACAATATACTAGAATTTGTATTTATGCTAGTTGACATAATTAATCTCGGTTCGGAAACTGGTTACAAAACGTCTTACCTGTAAAAAGACCTGTAAAAGAAGCATCACTTCACTGCATTAGCTAAAAATATAAGTAATCCTAAGACATGAACTGAAGTTCCTTCATGTTTGAAAACAGTAAAACAAACTTTTGTACATAGTAAGCAACAGATGTTTCAGTTCATGTTAGTCCAAATCATAACCTGCTAAATCAAATCTTTAACAATGATTTATGAAAGAAAATATTTAAGTATGCAGATCTAGAATTTAATAAAGGAATTAGTTCTAGTTTAAACCTTATTATGTTAATTGTTAACAGTTAAATGTCCCTTAGAAGTGACGATTGTAAACATTTAATGTCATAGGAAAAATTTTAAATTTTTACGAATTTTTGGAGTATTACAAGTCATCTTGCCGGGTTTCCCCTTTTTCTGATGGAACTCGAAAGGGTTTCGAGCGGTTGCAAATTATATAGGTAAGTTCATTCACATCGAAGAAGGACATCTGACGGGATTCGAACGAAAATCCCCTCAGGTTCTGGGCGAAATGGTGATGGAAAATGGTCTTCCATAGGAACTCGAAGTAATCTGGGAAGGAGGTTTTGACTTACACAAGCTTTATTACTGGCATGTGCCCTTTCTATGGCACAAAAGGCACAAAACGAGTCACTCAAAGGACCAGTGTGGCTCCTCACGATCTTTTCTTTCCACCTTTTAATAAAATGCAAATCGAAAGCTATGCATAAATTATCAACGCAGGGCCACAAAGGCTTATGAGCTACCTGACAAAGTATATTTCAGACATTGTAACTTGGAATGGTTTTAACACACTGGAGGTCGATGGATTACAGAACTAGAATTAAAATGCAGCTGTTGGTGAATAGGCTTCTAAGAAGATCACAACTTATAGAAAAAATCATGTAATTAAACCAAAAGCATTGACTATCAAAATTAACAAATCTTCTGCTATGCTGTAACATTCTGCTATGCTACAGAAAGAAATTCATGCTTGAATCTAATTGAACACATTTGAGAATTTCACACGAAAGAAATTTAATAAACAACAACTACAATACAAGAATTGGAAAGAGCTAATTTAATTCAACAGCTTGCTTCTATCATTATAATCTAGCGACAAAATCTTAACAACAATTATAATGCAATCATTCACCACAGAAGTAATCTTGATTCAATGTTCATAATCCATACATTCCCCTATATCCACTAGTAATGATAATGAAGATTATACTATCCAATCATGTCACTAATTAAAACATTCACATTCAACTATGATCAGCACACCAATTCTGAATCTGAAACAATTAAATCCATCATCAACTGCATAAAACATTAATTTCATCAATATCAACTACGTGCATAAAGAAAATGAATTCTAACTACAACAACACCTATCATGGAAGGGGGACCTGCCTTCAGTGACATGAGCTGAACAAGCCACTCAATCACACGAAATTAATTAACACATCCAAAATCAAGATAATATAGGGGTTTTATATAAAAAGGTTTGATCGCAGTAGTGTTTAATAGATCTATGCAAAATGATGGCTAAAATACTCTGGAAGAGATTCAAAGTTCTTATACATCAACGCTCATGAGAGAAGTATGAAAGATTGTGCAGTTACAACAAATTTCCTAATAAGGCCCATCTGTTGATTCTCAAGAGATCTCATGAGCCATTCCAGGAGCTAGTACCGTGGAGAGTGGAGATGATTCCAGAAATATACTGGAGCAGTCAACAACCTCGTTGGATGACCCAACGAGTTATGAGTCATTAAAGACCTAAAATGTTGAATTGGACACAGAATATCCGATCCTAGGATTTATTGCATCATCATTTATGCGTTGGGTAGATGACCAAAATGATGTAAAATAATGGGCAGGAGCAAAATACATAAAGTCGATACCTATCTGTTATAGCTTGAGACTGAGATACAAGTTTTCCAGCTTCCATAATTCCTTCATTCTGCAACCTGGAAGTAAAATGATATTGAACCTGAAACATCACTTCTTTAGTAGACAATCATGCATCATAACTCTATCCAGATCATCGACAATTGACAAATAAGAAGGAAAACGAGATCATCCCTAGCCAAATCCAAAACTTTGCCAAATGTAATTAAGAGAGCAAGTAGTGATATAGGATTAAATAAAAAAGTTCATAAACAAGGAAAATATGAGAACAAAAAGGTTCATATACACAGCCCTTTAGCTCCTTCATTAATAGTTCTGCAAGGGATCTTGTGCCTCAAATTGATGATTTGGACCTGGTGGATAGTCTCAATTTTCCACTTCCCCTGGACTTCGATTCCACGTCTTCATTTGTTGGTAAGTTCACAAACACAGTGCCAACTCTTTTAAAGTTTCTAATTGTGGATGAACTATTGGGCTTCCTTTCGATTTTTTATTCGTTGAACATGGGTTCTATTGAGATTGAAACTCCAGTTCACTTGGATGCCAACAATTTGAGGGATGTTGTGGAATTGACTATCTGTCAAGACTCTGGGGATAAGGTGATAAGGGACATGTTGGCTAGTTTAGAAACTAAAGTGGAGGATCCTTTGTTTAGACCTAAAGATTTTCCTCCTCTAGCTCGTGAAGATGGGGAAAACCTAAATATTTTCATCACCTCCTCTCCCGTTAGTGGGTTGGATACCTTCCCTCTCCCTAATCCAAAGGATACTATGTCTAAGGAAGGTTTTATTTCACTGGAAATTTTTTTGACCAATTCGAATGATCTCGATTTTGTTATGATTTCCTCCATCAGAAATCCCAATGTATCCATCAAAAAACACAAGAGAAGAGGTAAAGCCAAAAAGGGAGGGGTTTCGTTTATTAGGGTGGGCACTTCATTTCAAAACCCTAAGGTTGGCTCTCTATTTTACAAAGGACTACCATTGGATTCAAGTGTTTCATCTTTTGATTATGTTTGGGCTCTTAGATATTCAGCAGCCCCTGAGGAGGGTTTTCAATGAACCTAGTCTCATTAAACATCAGAGGGATAGGAAGAGGCCCCAAAAGAGCTTCCTTGAAAGCATTCATGGATAAAGTAAAGTTGGGGATGATTCTTCTCCAAGAAACTATGACAAACGCAGGTTCATCCCGTGAGTATTTTCTTAAAATTAAACCTGATTGGAAAGTGTCGGCTTGGGACTCTTCGGGGCTCTTCGGGGGCACATTAGTCGCTTGGAACCCCAAGGTGGTGAATTTTAAATCTTTTTTCACTTTGGGGGGTATTTTGATTGAGGGCCATCTTATGGGTTATCCAAAGTTTCTATGCATTTTAAATGTCTGCGTTCCTTATAATAATCATAGGGATTATTGGGAAATCATTTTTTCATTGAACCTGTTACCTAACAGTTCTTTAATTGTGGAAGGTGATTTCAATTTCACCATGTTGTTGGCTAAGGTGTAGGGAGCTGGAAGAGTGGAGGGCCCCTTTGTTGAGTCTTTAAATTCAAATTTTGATCGCCATTGTTTGGTGGATGTTGTTCCAAATGTGTTGATGCCTTCTTGGTCAAATGGGCGTTATGGAGAGGCGGGTTTGGATAAAAGGTTGGATCGGTTTTTTCTCTCCGAAGATATTTGTGAGGCTTTTGGAAACTATCGATCATGGACCTATTCAATGGTCATATCGTATCATAAGGCAATTATCCTGCAAGTAGACTTCGAAAAAGAATTGGTGAAATAGCCCTTTAAATTTAACCTTGCATGGTTAGAAGATCCAGCTTTGGGTGTTTTTGTCAAAGAGAAATGGGTTCTTATGTCTTCTAGATCCCAACTGTCAATAATGTTTGTTTTGATAGCTAAGCTTAATAGGCTGAGTATGGATGTGCATATTTAGGAAAAGAACAAGAAAGCTGAGAATTTGAAGGTTCTAGCTGAGACGAACGATAATATTCAATCTATATCCTTGACGATGGATGAGTTCTACTTTTCCAAGGATAAGAGAGATAGTCTGATTTATCTGGAGACTACTTGTGGACATATTCTTCATCAACTAGAGGAAACTCTTTGATAAAAGAGTAGAGCAGTCTGGGTGCAAGTTGGGGATAGTAACTCAAAAAAATTCATAGACATACAAATCAGAAAATATTATCTAATGCGGTTTGGGAAATTTGCAGTGAATCTGGGGAAGTTTGTCTTAACCAGAAATCCATCAGGAAAGAGGCAGTTGATTTCTACAAAAATATTTATGCCCAGGAGCAGGTATTCAACCTGGATTGTCAATTATCCACTGTCAAAAACCTTCCCCGAATGTTTGAAGCGGTCAACTGCCTAGACATTAGTAAGCCTGTATCTTTGGAGGACGTGAAATCTACCTCGAGTTTGTTCTCCAAGGACAAAAGTCCATCCCCGGATGGCTGGATGAAGGAATTCTTTTGGAATTTCTTTGATTTATTGGGTCAAGAGATCACTGATGCTATTGATTAATGTCGAAGATTAGGTAAAGTTAATGAGTCTCTGAATTCTACTTTTTTTACTATTATACCTAAAAAAGATCGGCCTATGAATTTTGGGGACTATCATCCAATTTCACTTTGTAATTTACTCTATAAGATCATCACTAAAATTATAGTTGATAGATCGAAACATACTTTGAGTAAGTTCATATCTAAAGAGCAATTTTCTTTTCTGTTGGGAAAGAAAATCACTAACGCTGTGGGGATCGTTCAAGAATGCCTTCATTCGGTTAAGAGTAAAAAAAGAGTGTTTTTTTCCTCAAATTAGATCCCCAAATTTTTTTTGATAGACTGGATTGGTCGTACTTAAGACTTATTCTTATTCAAATAAGGATGTCTGCATATATAGTGGAGTGGATTCTGGCTTGTATATATTCTACCCGATTTGTGGTTCTGATAAATGGGGCTCCGATGGACTCCTTCAAAGGTAGCATAGGCTTAAGGCAGGGGTGTCTATTATCTCCCTACTTGTTTATCCTTACTATGGAAGGTTTAAGTCTTCTTATTTGGCAGGCAAGATTACAAAAGAAGTTTACAAGGATAAATATCGCAAGATATGTTTCCATCTCCCATCTTCTTTTTGTTGATGTTGTTTTCATCGCTGGTAGAGGATCTAAAGATGATTGGCCATTTTTACAGGGTATTCTGAAGTATTTCTATAAAACCTTGAGCATGGTTGCGAGCGAGGAAAAATCTACCATTATCTACCATAGCAGGGACAACCCGTTAAAGTATTTCTTGGCCGAACTATCTCACTTTCAACTGAATAAGTTGGAGGATGGCTTCAATTATTTGGGCTTTCATTTGAAATCTGATGGATACAATAAAATGGACTGGGAGTGGATTCTTAAAAGATTCCAAAGAAAAATCATCAATTGCACCTTCTAGCAACTCTCACTGGGAGGTAGATTTATCTTGATCTCATCGGTTTTGCAAGGGATCCCAGTCTATTGGTTCTATTTATTCAATATTCCCTACTCTATTATCAATCGACTAAGAGGTATGATGTTTCATTTCTTATGTTCGGGAAACTTGGAAACAAAAAAGTTTCATCTGGCCTCCTGGCAATGTCTTTCCAAGCCTCGTCGATTGGGAGGTTGGGGGATAAAGCATCTGAAGTTGTTCAATCTCTCCTTATGTGCTAAATCGTTATGGCGCTTCTTGTTTTGTTATGATTTATGGGGAAAGCTGATTAAATCCAAATATCTAAGGGTTATGGACCCGGTCCACTGGTTTAGGGGTACAATTGCCCAAAAATCGGCTCGCTCAGCTATCTGGAATAGTTTTGCGCATTGTCTACATCTTATCTTGAAGAATTTAAGTTGGCGGGTAGGAAGGGGAGTCTAGATTTCTTGGGAATTGACCCAATAAGTGGGTTTGAAGGTGATTGTGTGTTAAGCAAGTATTGTATTAAGGAGCTCCACCAAAAACATATATTTGTATTAAAACAGGTTCATGTGGGAATCGATGGTCCCAAATGGGCACATTCCTCTTTGTTGGGTCTTTCTGACGAGCTTGCCAAGGAGTGGGACAGGTATGTCTCTTCATTGAACCACAAAAATATTTCTTTGCACTCAGATTCTGACTGTTTGGTTTGTACTTTCAACCCCGAGGATGGTTCGGTGTCTGCCCCTTTGGCTTATATGTCTCTTATTTTTATGAGTTTTCTGACAATGTTGAATGGTGGATCAATTGGTTGTGGAAAAGACACACTCCTCTCAAAATAAAATGGTTCCTTTGGTTGTGTTTGAAGAATTAAATTTTATCATGGGACAATATACATAAAAGAGGAATTCACGGTTTGGGAAGATACATATATGTTACTTTGAACTAAGTCAGATACTCATCTATTTGGTAACTGCATTTTTTTCAAAGATGTCTAGGTACATGTAATGCTTCACTATCAGTTGGCGTTTAGTTGGGATGGTTCCTCTCTAGAGGATAATTTGAGTTGCTGGTATCGGAGAAGTTTTCTTGTCAAAAACCTCCCCTTCTTTGTGCTATGGGAAGTTTGGAAGGCCAGGAATAGGGCAAATTTTTCTATGCAGGGGTAGAAAAATGAGATCATATCATTGAAAATTATTTCCTCTGTCTGAATGGAATAGTACTTCGTCAAACAGATCTCCAAAGGTAAAATTGTTCCCCAATTTGATATTTGAACACCCTATAGGGTTCTTTGAGGGAGTTGCATCAAATGGAATTTGTGGAGCTAGGTTGTTTATAAAGCTGGGAAGAGGAATTGAGCTGAAAGGTTGGTTGAAATTTGGAACTGGTTCCATCACTCGGGCAGAGTTGGTAGCATTGTGGGGTTTGCTTTATTTGTCCAAGAAGTGGGCTCTATCCACTTTACAAGTTCTGGGGGATTCACAAGCTATGGTGCAGTAGGATTTGGGACAAGCACAGATGAAATCTCTAGTGTTGTTGCATTGGATGGAAAACATCAAGAGATTGATGGAAAACTTCTCCTTCCTCTCCATCCAGCACATTTCCATAGTTTACAATGGGGTGGCTGATACTTTATCAAAGAAGGAGTTGGGTCCTCTGGATGGCATTATTTGTTTCAATGCCTTCCATCAAGGGAATCTCGGCAGGTCTGGGAGCTTGAATCTTCTCTAAAAAATCCTGAGATCAGAACTAAAGTTATTTTTTGAGGGTGAAGCCTTTAGGTGATGGTTGATCTTTTTTGTTGATATATCCAATCTAAATGTTGATAAATGTCTCTTTCTTGCTATATTGGATTGGAGCCGTTGGTTAGATAAGGATTATGATGGTCTTTGTTGCGGTTGTGGGTATCTTGCTTGTTGTAGTTAACTGACTCTTTTTTAGTTAGATATGGACTGTTACGATGGTATTTGATGTGGTTGTGGGTATCAGCGTGGTTTTTTGTAATATGATACTCTTGTAATTACTTGATACAAATTTTAATAAAAATAAAAATAAAAATTCGAGCTGAAAAAAAAACATCATATTACCACAAAGTTCCATTGACCAACTTTTGTGGTCATTTGTTGGACATTAATAAAATTATCTTATATTATCTTATCTAGATTGGTATTTCTTCTTTTTAATTTCAACGAGCTAATGTGAACTTTAATTTGCGCAAGGTCTACTAGTTGCAAATAGACTATCTTCTAGCTGCAATAGTGATTGTTAGACACAATGGCTCACAAAGAGGGGGGGGTAAATCAGTGAGCTTGAACTTACTTCAATTTTAACTTCTTCAAACTCTAACACTTAAGTCATCATTTCACATTCAATTCAGCACCATATTCATCAATAGACTATGCTTCAATAATCAACTCATTCATCAAATAAAACACATAATCATCAACTCATTTCACAAGAGACACATATATAATATTTGTAATCTGTTTGTATTTCAAACAACTACGACCGTGATGGAAATCCAGCACCTACTAAAAGAAAGAGTGCCAACTCCTTATCTAGGACCTTGCCTTGTTTTTCTTAGATCCTACTAAGAAAGGGATACAAGTCCCTACTTGTATTTACAAGTACATTTCAGTACAAGACCCTGCTTATACATATTAACATACATTACAACTCTGTCCGAAAGAAATCATTCTATTCATACAACATTTCATACTGTCTTTACCGTCTCAGCATATCTCTGTCCATATCATCATTCCGTATTCTGATGAAGGTATCACTGCCACCTCATCACTATCATCATTTATCATTGGTCGTGTCTTCTTGTCACTAGGATGTTTCTTCAAGTCACTCTTTATTATACTTAGACTTAGACTGTGAATTGACCGAGAGGAAGATCCCAACACAAATCCAATCTTGGTCTATCAATACTAGAGCTGTCGTCCACTCACCAAGTAAGGGTTGTCGTCTTCTTAAGTTGTGCATCAACCTTGCTCTGTGTGTCACTCTAACTATGTATCATTCTTGGACTTCATCAATAGCTTCTAAGGCTATCATCATGGACTATCATCTTCATGCTTATGCCTCATCATCAGCATGTCAATTTCTAGGGATATTTGGGACTGTGTAAATGCTTAGGAAGATCCCCCAAACATTGTCCTCACTAGGACTGTGTAGATGCTGAGAAGAGTGTCCAAGTCAAGACAATTTGAGAATGAACTCAAGCACTGTCAACTCCACTGTGCATTACACTGTGGACTCCATCATACTTGGTATGTGTCTGTTTTGGAAGAAGCCCTAAAATCCAGACTATGTATAGTCTTCAAGTAGCAAAACTTCGGGACTGTTGATCACTTCATGAGCTCAGGATTAGGGCATTCAACATACGCCTTCAACCTTGGATAATCTTGAATACTGTTTAGACACCACCTCAATCACTTTCAAACTCTGATAAGCTTGGACTGTGTATCAACTACCAAAATCAGACTTGTGTAAATTCTACCAATATTTTGGTGGTTTGTCTGAGGAAGAAACCACCCACAGTATCAAACTCAGGACTTTGTATGTTTGGACTGTGAAAGAGTCCAATTACCATCCAACTCTATTAGTGTATTATGATAAGCAACCCCAAAACGAGGTTATGCTCTGGTTGTCTTTTTAAATATCGGGTATGTTCACCTAGCAGTAAAAGGTTTGTTCTCCTTTGAAATAAATTCAGCACGGTCACTCATCAGCAAACAACAAACTTAAGATTTGTCCCAAAATTATGTGAACCTTCATTTGTTCATACCCTCGGATCACGAGGCTGCAGCACTCCACCTTTTCCTCCAAAAATAAATCTCATAGGAGATGTTTCTACACACAAAAATCCTTTATAAAATTTGAACACATGATAGGGTATTAATATTGATTTTTCATGATAGTTTGGAGCTGACCTGTCATTGGATAATTTTATTTTTTATTAGGGACCTATTATAGAAATTCATTTGGAGCCAACTTGTAGATAAATTTTAGGCTTGTTCTCATTGTACAATTTTGGTTTGACTTCAATGTATTTGGGCTTTAATTCTTGTTTCAACTTGTGTTAACTCCATACCTTCAAGTCCTCATGCACAATGTATGTGGGTACCATGTCTTTTCCAAGACCTAATACATCCTCATGCACAATGTATGTGGGTACTATATCTTTTCCAAGCCCTAAGGCCATATTCATGAGTTCATGACCTCATAAAGTTGCAAATGACCACAGAATGGGTCATTTGGCCATGCCCCTTCAACTTGCTTGATTAAGCTTCATGACATGTCATCACACTTCACCTTTGTCATTAATGTTGTCATCAATGACAACACCATATTCATCAATCTCCCCCTTTGTCATTGATGGAAACCAACATTTATTTTCTCTCCCCCTTTGACATTAATGACAAAGGGTCAATGAGCCATTAAAGGCTTCACAATCCCGAAAAAAAAATTAGCTTTGAATTCTTCATTTTAAATTCTGATCTGAGCTTTGGATCAACTTCAAATTTCACATAAGTGCTCCCCCTTTCAAATAGGTTGCTTCAATTGCTAAGATTTCTGCTCTTCTTATTTGTCATCTTCATATTCGTAAGTATAGACACTCCCCCTATCTAATATGTTGCTTCAACATCATCAGGGTTTTGTCTAGTAAATTCATAAATGGCACTATGAAATCATTGAATATTATTCTTGCTCCCCCCATCAAGTGTACTGATGTAGATGCTTAGAACAATCTCCCCCTTTGACTGAGTTGGGTGTGTTTCTTGTGTTTCTTTGAGATCATATTTGTACCTTGATATCTTCAATATGCATACTGTCCATTTACCATATATTGTTGTTGTATATCAGATTGCTCCTCCTGAGCTTTAACCACCTTCATCATTAAGAAGTTCATCATAATTCTGACTTTCTTTAATTCTATTATGTCAGGCTGTAATTGTCCTTCAAATTTGTCTTTTATATTGATTTTGGATCTTCAGACTTCAACTACTAGCTTTTGATGTTGCCTCTTCAAAAAAAATTCCTTTGATCATACTTTTGACTACACTTTTACAAACAACAGTGTCTCATTGATTATGTGTATGGCCTTCTTATTGCTTTGACTATCTTTTGATCTTCAAAATAGGATTGAACATTTTATGCATTGGGAATCTTTCCAAGAGCTATACAACACCACATTTTAAAGGCTGATTCCAACTTTGTATCTATACTAATATTCCTTCTCTATATTTCTGTTGTACTAAAAAATCAGAGGATACACATGACTTTGAAACAACTCATTTAAGAAAACTCAAGAGCTGTAGTATACCCAAAAATGTTTTTTTTTGGAACTGTGCATTCGAGTGATCAAGGATTTAAGCACATTGACCATCGATTTTTTTCAGCAATGCTTAAATCTTGCAATTCATCTTCATCATCTGTGTCTTCATTATCATCTTCTTTCAGATGGGATACATCAGTAAAAATTATGTATCCTTCATATTCTTGGTGACTGTCAAACTCACTAATTGGTTCTTCATTAATTCCATTGGCAGCCTTCAACTCCTCTTCAATAGGGTCATAACATTCAGATAAGCTATCATCCTGAGAATCTACAACGGTATCATTAAGACTTTCTCCAGTAACGGAATCTGTATTCTCTCTAGTCTCATCATTTACAAGACCAGGAAGACCTTTGTCTTGGACTTCATGGTTGTATATAAACTGAGAATCAGCTTGCTCTAGCAATGATGAACTGTCAAGCATGTCTTCAATCTCTATTTAGAACTTTAAGAATACTTATGGTTTTCTTCAAGTTTCCAAGGGATTCTTCCATTCAAGGAGATTTCTTGAAAAATGGTTACCATTGTCAGGGATTACTTCATTAACATCTTGAATACTTTCAAGGTTGTTCTAGAGTCAGCAAATTCTTACCTCGTGAGATCAATGCAAACTATTCCTGCTCCCCTTATCGTCATGCCAACTATGACCACGATCCTTGGACCTGTTACTTCTTTTGGAGCATACATCATTTTCCCATTGATTCCATCCTCCAATAATGAACTCATGGAGTTCTTAAAGTCATTTATGGACTTCAATAATCGCTTGCCATATGGCAGGCACCTTCATCTTTTGTGCATTGGTCTTCAACTTGAATTAGATCCAGCAAAATACTTTTTCTTACCCATACCTTAGAGTGTCCTTGGCTTATATTGTTTGTCTTCTGATATTTAATTTTTTCTTCATTATACTTCTTCCATGATTCATTAGCTCTCCTTGCTTATGTATATGATTGGATCCTCCTAGGTTGACTCCTTTAATTTGGGCATTCTTGAGCCTTGTGGCCAAAACCACCACATGAGTAGCACCTCATTATATGACAGTTAGCTGCAATATGACCATGATGATTACATGTCCAACACCTAACTTTGTCATTAGGGCTTCCAACACTTCTTATTCCATAGGATCTACAATCCATAGCCTTATGACCAAAATTAGAGCATGAAAAACAACAGCCATTAAATCTATTTACATACCTTGATGTCTGGCTCCATCTTGGAGTTCTCCTTCTTCTTTCAAATGAATGGATTTGATGAGTGGGAGTAGCTAATTCATGAGGTACTTTTGAATTTTCAACTTCTTTGTTGGCGTGTGCAGGTGCATGAACAACCATGCTAGATTCAGCTTCAGGAGTTCTAGGGGACCACAAGACATCTTTCAATTTGTCTTCTTCCTTCTTGAACCCAAGGCCAGACTTGTCAGAGGAAATACTTTGCCACTTTAGAATTTCATCCAGGATGACTGAACTTTCATTGAACTTCAAATGATCTTTTGACTTATCATTTTTCTTTCTAATACCAACAATTTCCATTTCAAGTCTCTGATTTTCTTTTTCTTTTTCTTCCAGCTGAAACTTCATAACATCTTTTGTTCTCTTAGCTTCATCTAACTGGACCTTTATATTAGTATTAACCCATATTGGTTCTTCAAGATCTTTAGGATCTACACCCATCTCTTATTGTTCTTTTGCTAATCCAATCTTCAATTCCTTGATTTCATCATTTTGATCTTGCAGCTTAACTTGCAAGTCTTTGTTCTTGAGTTTTAACTTCATTAGAAAATATTTTGACTCCTCTTTGTATTTTTCAAATGAAATCAACATTTATTCTTGAGTCTTGGATTGGATCTAAGATCAATATCTGTCAAAGTGCTTGTAAATGAATTATTTTCTTTCAACAAAACTTCTTCTTCATCTTCTGTAATAACAACTTCATCATCATTATATTCAGAGTTGCCATCCATTGAAGAGTACTTACCTTCACTTGTATCTAAAGCTTGTACCTGCTTTTCTTCTTGCTTTTCATCCTTGACTTCTACTTCCTTTTCTTTATCTTGACTCCTCCTATGGTGTTCTTCTTCCAGGTTGAACCAGAGATCCTTAGCTGAAGTGTACTTTCCAATGCTTTCTTTGATAGGGCTTAAGAGTCTGTCCATCAATAACTTCAATGCAAATTTATTGTCTTTCTCAACTGCTTCCTTTGTCTTCTTGCTGGGCTGGTTAGGTGGATTAACCCCTATTTTCCAAACATCGAATTGCTTCAAGTAAATTTTCATTTTACTTCTCCATCCAAAATAATCTGATTTTTCCAATACTGGAACTTCATGGTTTAATGAGCTTTGTTGATCCTTCCATATTGTGTCCCCAAATCCCTTCAAGCTTGTTATACTTATGTTGAAGGACCCGCTCTCAAACCAATTGTTAGACATAGTGGCTCATTGAGAGGGAGGGGTGAATCAGTGAGCTTGAACTTACTTCAATTTTAACTTCTTTGAACTCTAAAACTTAAGTCATCATTTCACATTCAATTCAACACCATAATCATCAATAGACTATGCTTCAATAATCAACTCATTCATCAAATAAAACACATAATCATTAACTCATTGCACAAGAGACACAGATATAATATTTGTAATCTTTTTGTATTTCAAACGGTTGCTACTATGATGGCAATTCAACACCTACTGAAACAAAGAGAGCCAACTCCTTATCTAGGAACCTGCCTAGTTTTTCTTAGATCCTACTAAGAAAGGGATAAAAGTTCCTACTTGTATTTACAAGTACATTTCAGTACAAGACCCTACTTATACATATTAACATACATTACAACTATGTATGAAAGACATCATTCTATTCATACAACATTTCATAACGTATTTATTGTCTCAACACATCTCTGTCCATATCATCATTCTGTCTTCTGTTGAAGGTATCACTGTCACCTCATCACTATCATCATTTATCACTAGTCATGTCTTCTTGTCACTAGGATGTTTCTTCAAGTCACTCTTCATTATACTGAGACTTAGAGTGTGTATTGACTGAGAGGAAGAGCCCAACACAAATCCAAACTTGGTCTATCAATACTAGAGTTGTCATTCACTCACCAAGTAAGGGTTGTCATCTTCTTAAGCTGTGCATCAACCTTGCTCTATGTGTCACTCTAATTATGTATCATCCTTGTACTTCATCAATAGCTTCTAAGGCAGACATCATTCTATTCATAAAACATTTCATAATGTCTTTACTATCTGTTGAGGCCTGGAAATTCGCAGGCGGCAACAGTAAAGGATTCTCCCCAATCAACGTTCCCAACTAGCCCGTTGACTGTTTGGTATAGGGAATCCGTCCGATTTACGGTCCGGCTACCGTAGGTCAAAGTAACAAAAGGTTTTACCGGTTGCGGCCCAGTCCACCGGAATTTGTATTTTGACTAAAAATGCAATGCATATGCCTATCTAAACCATGCAAGGTGATAAGGATGCCGGGAACCACACAATGTGCTGCGCAGGTTCTTACCTCTCGTCTTATGTTCACAACATCTAAACCACATGTGCGACCAGGAAACAAACAACTAACTATCTAAACAACTAACTACCTATCCCCGGGGAGCCAGAAAATGATTATTATTTAGTAATGCATTAACTCCATGTATGATAAACACAATTACAGGTAGCTGATACTTGTATTTACAGCACATGAAAGAGAAATTATTCCAACAATCAGATAGCTAACTGTTATGTGAAGCACCAGCATTACTAAATATGAATTCTCCACCAAATAAACCAGAAATCATTCAACAAGACATAAGTCACAGAGTTAGAACGATCTCACAATTCATGGACATAAGCTGAAAAACAAAATAGTTCATCTTCCTGCCATCCATTGCACACCATTTGGAAAATTCCACAGCTCTTTCTCCAACAGGCAAACTAAAATCTTTATTGCAAAAGGAAATAGTTCTTCTTACAATAGGTCCTCCAGTGTAACTGGGAAAAAACCCCCTTTTCTTGTCTCTCTTCCCTAGTTTTATACAAAAAAGCAAAAAATGGTTGGGCTGCCCAAAGTGACCTTTGGGTTTCCCAACGCTTCATTTTCCTACAACCTTTTACAAAATAATAATTTACACAAAAGTTGACCGGTCCTTCTCAGGAGGAGGGTCCCGCTTGGTTTTCCAAAAATTTCCTCCACGCTATGCCTCAGCAGCGAGTCCTTCAAACGAGTGGGGTTCTAAGAATTGTATATTCAGATCGAACTTATCTGCTTGTTCTGAATAGCCTCTATCCTGGCCGTGTTCAGACGCACCTGTTCCTCCAAGAGCTGTACACTAATGGCTATGTGTTCAATTTCATTTCTCAGGATTGGCTCATCAAGGGCTCTGATACATTGGACCTTGGCTTCTTCTTCCTGCTGCCTTGTCTGCAACATCCCTGCAAATGTATCA
>LPNX010568464.1:148632-250460 GCA_001517045.1 Pseudotsuga menziesii
AACAGCCTCCAGCTTAATCAGTCGACATTTCAACCCTACGGCCCAGCAGGCCCATTGCGACAGAAACGCAAGCGACCAGCATCGAAGAAAAACAATGTGTCGCTAACATTCTTCACCCACCTCGACGGCAAGCGACCACATCTCTGGACAAGGCATCTTCATCAACCGATTCGCGCTACCCTCAATAGACACGACGTTACCAACGACCATTCCAACAGCTCAAAGAACAAACCTTTCAACCCTATTCATCCCAGTCGATCCAGTCCCAGGCTCTACTAATACTCCCCATCGAGACGACGCACAAACCCCGGACTGTAAAAGAGAACCAGAAAAAACCGCAACGACTACGGCCAGTGCAGACCTGACCCCTAGACAAACCCCAACAGTGCAGCCTCTACTCATTGCGACTGCCCAATGAAACCTGGCGCAGATGGCGTAACGGTCGTCTGCGCCTCAAAACCCCCATCATAACCACTGACGGATCTCATCAAAACCAGGTGCAGGCAACTCGACGGCCGCCTGCACCCTGCTTCCCCTCATCGTGCTCAAGGCGGAACTGAAACGGCAGAGACGAAAATAAACGCGGGCCCTAGAAAAACAAACAAAAGCAAAGATTCCCCCCCCCTAACCGTTCAAGCTATTCAGCCGGGAACCCTAACAAAACGGGCACGAGCCGCCAGGTAGACAACCATAAAAAACCTAGCTAAGGGAGAAAACTCCCCGTGCTAGCGCAACGGGACGACGGGTTCAAAACCTTGAAAAACCCTCCACAGCTTAAAAACCTACTCGAAACCTTGAAAATACGGTGTTAAGGTGTCAAGATCCTACCTGGAAATCAACGCAGTGATCAAGCTAACGACAGTTGGAGATACGCCCTCACCACCTGGAAACCGGTACAGTGACAGCTAACCCTTCAATTCTTTCGAAACGCGACAGCTCGACTCCTCGCGACAGTGATCGAAAACAATACAAAAAACCCCGTTTGTCGCCATACATATATGAACAACGCCACACGTGCGAGGAGTCCATCAATCGGGGCGGCTCCAAAATTTATGTTGGGCGGCACAAGCTTCATACCATCCGCAACGGCGGACCACCTCCAGTCCCAACTCGCCCGATCAGTTACAAATAACCCGCGAACGAGAATCCCATATCGGGCGTCGACGGAAACCTTGGTCGGACGACCAAGAGTCTGGCCTCCCCCGTAATGGTGGAACATCCTCCACACCTCACTGTCCACAACGAGGAAAAGACACTCCAAAAGCACGGTTTGGCGGGAGACGAGGATTTAAGAGTCTATGCTGATCCGCAACAGTGGGGTCAGTAGTGTTCCTCCCCCTCCGATACGGTAGAGAGACAACGCCCGCAACATACCGCGATGAAAATGAAACTCAAGAGTTGAAACCCCCCCGCAACAGCAGTCGCGAAACGAAAACATGCGGACTTGAAGACCACCCGCAACGGCGGCACGACCAAGCCAAACAAGAGTCGATAAGCACCCGCTACAGCGGCGTGGCAAAAGATTTGGAGGATCTGGAGAACACCCGCAACGGCGGGCTCGGGATAGAAACAATCAAAAGTTCGAAGGCACCCGAAACGGGCGGGCAGTCAAATGAAAAAACTCCCGATGCAAGAAAACTTTGAACGAAGGTTTCAAAAGGTTTTGCAAAACAACAAAGGGCTCGATCAAGATGGAAATCCTCAAGCATTAAACGATGAGAAACCAGTCAATTTACATCATTTAAGACTCGAGAAAGCACTTCAACCTTCATAAGCTAAAATCAAAAGATGAAACCAAGAAAAGAACTCACTAACTTGAAGAAAAGGAGGGCCCCAAAATTTTTAGAATTTTGGGAAATTGTTGCAGGTGCAACACTATCTCAGCACACCTCTGTCCATATCATCATTATGTCTTCTGTTGAAGGTATCACTGTCACCTCATCACTATCATCATTTATCATTGGTCATGTCTTCTTGTCACTAGGATGTTTCTTCAAGTCACTCTTCATTTTACTTAGACTTAGACTGTGTATTGACTGAGAGGAAGAGCCCAACACAAATCCAAACTTGGTCTGTCAATACTAGAGTTTTCATCCACTCACCAAGTAAGGGTTGTCATCTTCTTAAGTTGTGCATAAACCTTTCTTTGTGTGTCACTCTAATTGTGTATCATCTGTGTACTTCATCAATAGCTTCTAAGGTTGTATCATGGATTGACACCTTCATGCCTAGGCCTCATCATCAACATGTCAACTTCTAGGTCTATTTGGGAATGTGTAAATGCTTAGGAAGAGCCCCCAAACACTATTCTCACTAGGACTATGTAGCTGCTAAGAAGAGTGTCCAAGTCAAGCCAACCTGAGAATGAACTCAAGCATTGTCAACTCCACTATACATTACACTGTGGACTCCATCATACTTGGTCTGTGTATGTTTTGGAAGAAGCCCTAAAAACCAGATTGTGTATAGTCTTCAAGCAGCGAAAATTTGGGACTGTTGATCACTTCATGAGCTCTGGATTAGAGAAGTCAACATCTCCCTTCAACCTTGGATAAGCTTGAAGACTGTTTAGACACCACCTCAATCACTTTCAAACTCTGATAATCTTGGACTGTGTATCAACTACCAAAATCAGACTTGTGTAAATGCTACCAATATTTTGGCGGTTTCTCTAAGGAAGAAACATTAGAGGAAATTTCAACTCAAAATGGGCCTCCTAAAAAAAATTAATAAAATAATAGTTAAAATAATAAAATAATATTTATTAATTTTGGAGGAAGAAAAGAAAAAAACTACCTTTTTGTTTGTATTTTTGACATATCTGCCCGTGTTTTTACTCAAATTTCGATCGATAGAGTCTGTTGGATGTGGAATTGAATTCCGCATCCAACAAGTACCCACATTTTTTTGGTACATCATCATCACATTTTTCTGGTATTTCTTATTTTGGGGGTAGCAGGGTCCATAAAAAGCATGTCGAGTGGGTACTTTTTGGATGTAGAATTTAATTCCGCATCCAACGAGCTCTACCGATCGAAATTTGAGTAAAAACACGAGGAGATATGTCAAAACTACAAACAAAAAAATAGTTTTTTTTATGATACCTATCCCCAAATTTATATTAAAAAGGTGTTTAAGACCTATACGGTATTTCAAATTTAAAGCAATTTCATTGGCTAACACATGATGATATGGAATTTGAATTAATTTAAAAGGCCCATTTTGAGTTGAAATTTCTTTTAATGCCACCCATAGTATCAAACTCGAGACTGTATATGTTTAGACTGTGAAGAGTCCAATTACCATCCAACTCTGTTAGTGTATTATGAGAAGCAACCCCAAAACAAGGTTATGCTCTGGTTTTCTTTTTAAAGATCGGGTCTGTTCACCCAACAGTAAAAGGTTTGTTCTCCTTTGAAAGAAATTCGGCACTATCACTCAGTAGCAAACAAAAAACATAATATTTATCCTGAAATTATGTGAACCTTCCTTTGTTCATACCCTCGAATCATGAGGTTGCAGCAGTCCACCTTTTCCACTGAAAATAAATCTCAGAGCAAATGTTTCTACACACGAAAATCATTTATAAAATTTGAACAGGTGATAGGGTATTAATATTGATTTTTCATGATAGTTTGGAGCCGACATGTCATTGGATAATTTTATTTTTTATTAGGGGTCGACTTGTAGATAAATTTTAGGCTTGTTCTCATTGTACAATTTTGGTTTGACTTTAATGTATTTGGGATTTAATTCTTGTTTCAACTTGTGTTAACTCCATACCTTCAAGTCCTCATGCACAATGTATGTGGGTACCATGTCTTTGCCAAGCCCTAAGACGTTCTCATGCACAATGTATGTGGGTACCATATCTTTTGCAAGCCCTAAGGCCATCTTCATGAGTTCATAACCTCATCATGTCGCAAAAGACCACATAATGGGTCATTTTTCCATGCCCCTTCAACTGCTTGCTTAGGCTTCATGACATGTCATCACACTTCACCTTTGTCATAAATGTTGTCATCAATGACAACACCATATTCATCTTGGTTTACTTTTTTATTTCATGTTTTGGTGGAGAGCTTGTGATGTATGAAACCATTTACTATATTATACAAGAAACACTTATATTATATGGCAGAGAATTTGGTTATTGAAAATCTTATTTCTTTATCGTGCAGTGATGCACTTCATATTTCACTTGTGTTTATATGTTGAGCATTGGTGTGAATAACATATTGGGTCTCTCACATTGTGTGATGTTTTGTTTTTCTCATTATGAGCAGGTATGGTCCCTTCATTTTTTTATCAGATGAAAGTTAAAATGTTCACCTTGTTTCATCCTCAAACTAGGTCATGAATACGCAAAATGTGTATTGTTTCATCCTCATATTAACTTTTAAAAAAGACAGCTCGTGTTTCTAAAATGGTTGATTAATATTTGTAATCAATGTAATAATGAAATTATAACTTGCTTAAATTTTTGTTGACCCTTTTTATAGTTTGAGAAATTGTGGTAATGTAGTAGTATTTTAGGTTTGATGCATAAAAATTTGTTGAATATCATGGGAAAATATTGCATTTCTACAACTACTTTCTAAGGAGCCATTTTTGGAATAAACGTATTAAATGTTTTTTTCTTGAAGCACATCTTAAAGTGCTCTTTTTATGAATTTAGTTTTCATTTTTGTAGCATTTATTTTCTTAAAATATCATGTGGGAAGTTAATGTTGTACAAACAATAAATGTTTTTTCAGTTGAATATTCTTGAAAAGTCGTGAATATATTGAAACTATCATTTTACAAACAATGATTCATTCCATCATCATTTTTTTATTTTTTTTATTTTTTTCAGTTACCAGATCATATAGTAGTAATGATGACAAGAACCACAAATATTAACAAGCCTAATGGTATTTACAGAATTCGCTCACATAACGTAGCATTCATTTTGTGAAAATGCAAGGACATATAATTATTTGTTGTTTTTGTCATGAATTTATCATATTATAAGGTTTTGGATGTTTACAACTTGATTAGAAATATTTAAATTATTTGTTACTACAAGTCCATCATTTCCCTTTCACAGATTCATGCACTTGGCAATTTTGAATTTCAATTAATTCAAGAAAGTGCATTTGAGATTTTATTAATTGTGCTATAAAGGTTAGTGATGCACACAAGAATGGATTAACATAAATGATGCATCCAATGATGAATTATAACTTTAGCCTAGACGGTATAACTAGAAAATCCATCTTTTCTCACATGGGGACTATCCCCAATTTCCGCTAAAGATGGGAAACTTTTACCAAAACACAGACTTGCCCAATAACTGATTTTTTTTATGTGTGCGTGTGATCTTGTGAATTACAAAAGTGCATTGGTAGAGGATAAAAAATTATAATAAAAACTAAAATAAATAACGGTTAACATATCTTTAGGAGAGTTATTCACAAGTCCCATCTTCTTAGAGAAGCTAACGTTTTAGTTTGAAGGGGTCAATGTTGTCAATGAGTGCTTACTAAGCGTGATGTGGATGTGTCCTAACTCTATCATTATAGTTGAGTAACTATTTATGGATGCATACATCTTAAACATTTCCCTAATTTTTCGCTAATCTCACCATTAATGTTTTTGCAGAGCAGTTTAGTTTGGATTGGCTTGATGGTTAAACTTTGTTTCCATTTTTTAAAGGATATTTGTTAAATCAATTTTCTTTCTTCTTGAAACTCTCTTTGTACTAAACATGTCAAAATAGGTTTATAGATTTGAAACTTTGTATGTTTTGTTGTTTTTGTTTTGCATCGTATTTGAAACAATTGAAGGATTTATTTGAGGACTAGGCAAACAATAGTGTGTTACCTTTTTTTGTTTGAATTTTGATTCTTCTATTTGAGGGTGCTAGTTCAATGGAAGAGAACCTGCCTTAAAGGAAAGAGGTTAGTGGTTTGATTCCTCTCGTCCCTATCTACAAAAATCAATGACTAATTAAATGACCATTTAACAACAATTAATGACTAAATAAATGACCAATTAACAAGAGTCAATGACTAAATAAATGACCAGATAACTGCACTTAATGACTAACTAAACGACTAATTCACCACAATCAATTACTAAATAAAAGACCAATTAACATCTTTGAATGACTAAATACATGACCATATAACAACAATCAATGACTAAACAAATGACAAGTGAACAACAATCAATGATAGAATAAATGACTAGTTAACAACAATCAATGGCTAAAACAAGGACCAAATATACGACCAAACTAACCAATCAAAACAACCAATAAATGACTAAAAAAATTTAGTAATGTATTTAGTCGCATTATAAGTGACTCGCAATAAATTACTATGAGTCACATGACTAAATTTAGACATTTATATGCATTTTTAGTAGTTTTTTTAGCCATTTATCTTACTTTTCTACTAGTGACACAATGCAAGACCAGAATCGATCGTTGGAATTAGATAAGGATAAAGACTAGACCTTCATGTAGCAGTTACAAATGGATGTTCGGGATTTTGTATCGGCAAGAATCACTTTTCAAGTCATGAACCTTTTAATGTGTTAAGTTTGTTTAAAGCTTAGACCAATTATTGTAAATATTTTGTTTTAATTTGTCAAGTATGAGATAGGAATCAATCTATATTTTGATGACATGTTCCCTTTAAATTAGGATCTAGAAATATTTTTAGTTAAATCAGATCATCCTATGATTCTGAAGTTTTTTTTAGAAAAATGAATAGTCGTTGAATCCCAAAAAAAGTTGATACTATCATCATGAAAGTCTATATATTGTAAAATTGATGTAAAGTTGAGGGTTCAATTTTAGAGGTTACAAGATGGTTGTGTCACTTTTTGTAAAATACAGTGTAATTCCTATGAAATTATGATATTGAATGAATTATAAACTTTGTGCCAACTTATATATTATGACTGATTATTGAATGGATTACAATATTGTATTTGTTGCATTATTTAAATTGCAGAACTAATGGTATATATGTTGTTTATACACATTGTTTGTGATTTACTATATGTTTCCTTTCAGCTTCTTTATATAACATTGTTATGTATGGAATGAAATCTAAATGCATGAAAGTAATAGCTTATTTCTTAGATGTGTTCTTTTCAGTCTTATGGTTATAATCTCTTATGCTTTCAGTTCATAGTTTGGAACCTCTTGGTTCATAGTTACTTATGTAATATGTGCTGCCTCATGTTACATACTGACCTTTCTTGGCCCAATATTTAACTAACCACTTGAAACAAGTTAAATGTATTTAATTTTCTTTCCTAATATCCAAAGATTTTCCCTGTAGCAATCCAGTGCAAACCTTGGGGATAACATTTTCTGGCGTCGTTGTTGGGGATTGAAGACACGGAGTTATTTTTCCTTGGGTATGAGACAATGATTAGATTTGGTTTGAGGGAGACCAAATACAGACATATTAAGATGACATTTTTCACCTTGTAAATTTAGTGTAACATTATGGCTTCTAAAAGTACTAGGACACGAGGTAACCTTACATCTCCTTTGATTCCACCTTGATTTGATCCTGAGAGAATTATTAGAGAAGTTAAATATCTTTAGAGATCTACATATGCATCTGTAATTACATCATATGCATCCACTTAAACTATGAGAAATGATTTTGATTTTTCAATAGAAGAATTACTAACTTCATCTCAAGAAGAAAGAAAAGCAGAACCAAACTCGTCAATTTTGTTTCCTGGATTTGAATTATTTAAACATGAAGAAGAAACCAAGTTCAAGGTATAATCATTCGAAATTCCTGAGTTACATGATTCTGAAATCCTAAGCCAAGACAAAGCCTTAATCAAATCATCCTCCTCCAAACTTCTAGGTTTTCAAAATCCCCCTGAACTTGAGATTTTAAAAGAATCTACTCCTTCGTCTCGGAGTTTCCATTCTCCTTACTTGGGAACACAAGAAGAGGTTACCTTCCTTGGTACTCATCCCAGATTCTTACCTAAAATATCTTAAAATATCAAACAGGATCTTTTAACCTCTCCATTGGAAACTCCTTGAGTTGTCCTTTCTACAGAAGGTACATCCGAATTCAAAACTTTCATTAATCCTTTTGTTGTAGAAGAATTCTTGGAAGATATTGTTAAAACCCCACAAATTAAAACTCATAGTCCTCAAGTTTATATTCCTGAGTTAAAACCCATATCTGCTTATGCTACTGCTTCACAACTAGTTTCCCCTCCTATGGTTAAGGTACTTGTATCTTCATAAGTTCAAACAATACCAAGAATTGTTGCTTAACCTAAAAATAGAATGGGCTTCATTATGGCTGCCATGTATGCTCCTTTAGTATTGCCACAACCACTCAACTCTTTACCTGGTGGAGACTTTCTCAAATACCTTCTTAGGTTTAGAGACCACTACAAAATAACACCTCAATGCCTATTAGAGTTATGCAGACAATCAAAATATCGAACATCGGGATGACTGGATGAGGGTATTACCTGTTGGTTCAATTGATGGAGAGCTCATGATGTAGTATTTCTTGTTCAGTTGGGTTTGCTAGTTTTAAAGTTTCTACATGATGAAATTGAGGAACCAAATTCCATTCAGCGAAGGATTTATCATATGGTTATGTTGAGGCCTAGAAAATTGCAGGTAACAACAATTAGGGATTCTCCCCAGTAAACGTTCCCAACTAGCTCGTTACTGTTTGGTATGGGGAATTTAAGGTTCGGCTACCGTAGGTCAAGTAACAAAAATAAAAGGGTTTTACCAGTTACGGCCCGGTCCACCGTGTATGATTTTAGTTTTTTGAATTTAAGTATGAGATGCAAGTGCCTATCTAAAAATGTAGATTGATAGAGAATACGAGGAGTGGTCACAATGTGATGCATAGGTTCTTACCTCTCCTCTTAACTCTCTCACATCTAAACCACACACAGCAAGGAAAAAAAATTAAACTAACTTTCTAACCTATCCCTAGGGAGCAAGATTATTATTCATCAATGAGTAATGTATTTTGCGCATGCATTAAGAAAAATCACAGATAGTTGTTACTCCTTTCAAAACACATGAACATTTATAGATATATGAACAACCAAATAGCTAATTGTTTATGAACAACATTCATTACTCATAGTGGAAATTTCATAGAATGTGACTAGAGTGCATTCATTACAAGAACATAGGTTCAAAGAGTTAGAACGATCTCACAGTTAGTGGATAACGGCTGAAAACAAAATAGTTCACATTCAACAAATCCATTGCACAGCATTTGAAACCTTCCACAAAGCTTTCTCCAACAGGAAACTTGTAATTTCTTTATGCAAAAGGAAATAGTTCTTCTTACATCATACTCTCACAAATCTCTGGGAAAATTCCTCTACTATCTAACTCTCCTATACTTATACTACAAGAAAAACTCTTGGACTGCCCCTCGGTGACCTTTGGGCTCCCCCAACCATTTTAATCTCACAATTTTGTCCTTTTGTGAGTGCTCATGATTCATACAAACGTTACATTTCAGATTTAAGATTTAAAAGAACTTTTATGAAAAGGGACCAGCTTGGTAACTGACAAAATTTTCCAAGCCTGGGCCTCTGCTTCTATTGATTATGCTCAGTAATCCATTGGTCCCTTGCTAGATCCTGTTGAGCTTAAACCTTACTTTCTTGTTTTCTTTCCTCATCTTTGCTTCTGCATTTTCTTTCTCTTCCTTCCTTGTTTCCTCCTTTCTTATGCTTTGTCTTCTAGACATGTTTTCTCTACAAGAGCAATCACCCTGTCATGAATAACCAGTCCTTAGATCACTTAGCGTTTGACAAAGTAACACAAATTGTATCAATACATGCATTCTGTGAAATGAACTATAAACAAATTTAAAGCATGAAAAGATAAGGTAAAGAGAATCCTGCAAGCTGGGCCTGAAAATCCTCTAAATCCATTGTCCGAACTAAAAACACAAGTCCGAAAAACAGACTTTTTATCTCAATCCAGGCCGCATCTAGGCCAATTCGACAACCTCCGATGAAAGCATGAAAAAGGACAAAGTAACCACCACTCCTCAAAACACCAAACCCCCAAACTGCGCTCTTCATCCCAGAAGCCTCGACTCGACCAGCACCCATGGGAAAACTCTGCCATCCCATAAAATAGAGTAACAGCACAACAAAAACGACAGGAAAACCCTACCGACAGTCGGAAGCTATAAATACTAAGCATCGGGTGAAAACAACACTCTCATCGGTGGGCAAAAAAAAAAACTACAAGTCGGATGGTTAGTGCATTAAGGAGCCGCAACGACTAAATACATAAGGACTATGGCTTCCATGACAATAGGACATCATCGGTGATTGGAGGAACGGTGAACTAACTAGAAATGCATCAGCAGATAAATCAACTAAACATTGGAAAGATAGTGTGCTATTCAGCCGCAATGGCGGGAAAAAACAAACTACGCCTTTCGCTTTCAAATGAAAAACTACAGCAATCGAAAGTTTCAATGACTGAATGTCAGCGATGATGAGCTCAAAGTCATCGTCATGTCAGCGACTAAAAAGACTAGCCCTCCGGTCAATAGTCAAAAAACCTTTCCGCTAGCGCAAAGAAAAGAAAATTAAAACAATAAAATCGCGGCATCGAAACAGAAAAGAGCTATCCACCGGAACATTCATCGTTTAGCTTCCGCAACGAATGCTCTGTAAGGAACTACGGCCCTGATGTACTGTACAAAATATTTTCGACAGCGATATATGAAAACATTTACAAATCAAAACTTGAAGTTCCATAGTCAAAAGTATTAGCTAAACAAAGGATTTTTAGATCATTCAACCTCATAAACGAAAGAAAATAGTTTACCTCGAATCAAACTCAAAAAATCCAAATTGTAGCAGAGGGACAACCAAGTTTAGGAATCCAAATAAAACCAAGCAAGATAAAATCAACGAGGGTCCAAAAATTTTAAAAATTTGGGAAAAACAGTTGCAACTGCAACAATTGGCGACTATCTGGTGAACCCAGATCTCTGGAAAACTTCTTCTTTGAGCAACAGACTATTTTGACAATAAATACTAGCATGTTGAATTCTTCTAGATGTATGGATTTCCTAAATGGAAAATGTATGTACTTTTAATCATTGATGATAGTCCAATTTAGGAAAGTGGAACCAAGATTTGAAAGTCAAGATAACTCTTTGAGGCCAAGAATATGAGTTTCATCTTTTTACCTCTGTCTTTGGGTAGCTTCCAGCTTGGACACCACATGATTGTAACATATGGTAAACAAAAATATTCATTTGTTCCTCATTCCCATGCCATTTTTGCACTTTTTTGTGCTTTTGGACTTTTGTCCTTTTTGAGTCCTCCTGCATGCCTTGCTTTCTGAATTTTTTATTCAGGCTCCTCTATCCATAGTGTCCTTTTGTGTGAGAGATGTATTGATTTTCAGCTCACGGACGGAGAAGAACTTTGGCAATTTTGTACTTATATGGTTCGGTACTTTGTTTTGATACATATTGCTTTCTTAGGAGATTTTTTACTCTTATTTGCCTTTTGGCTTTCAATTCTTGGCATGGGATTGTTTATATATAATATACTGTTTACCTTGCTTCCTTTCCATGAGTCTTTTGCTATCACCCCCTAAGACATTTTTAAATGTGAGATGGATGGAGACTCGAAATAATATTCTAGACCTTTTGATCCTAAGTTATTTTACAAGGATTAAGTAGGACTTCAATGTGTTCATAGCCATTTAGGAAAAACTGCTAACAAGAAGAAATTCTTTTAGATAAATCAATATTACACAGTCTTACAACCAAAGATTTCGGTTAATCCAGAATTCTGACGCTCTCCATGCAACCAAAGTTTGCTTCTTTTATTGAAATCAATCAAAAACAAACAAAAATGAAGTAAATCAAAAAATAAACAACCAAATCAGTTTATTTATGTACAAAAAATAAAAACAAAAATTAGGAAAAATAAGTTTTGAGAACTAAACCATTAACTGGTAAGTTCTCTTCCCACCCCTGTAAATCTTGCAATTTGTAGGTTGAGGAGGCAAGTTTTGCTGAAATCTGAAAAGGGCCTACCCATAACTATTGAAACTTCGTGTGCTTCCCCTTTTCATCATGCAGGTGATCCCACTTAAGAAACAGGTCTCCCACTTCAAATTCCTTTTTTCCAGCTTTATGTTTATCAAACCACCTTTTCACTACTTCTTGTTGATGCTTAAAACATTCTTTGGCCCTGGATCTAGACTCTTCCGCCTTCAACAAATTATAGATTCTAATTTGTAGGATTTCGTTATATGTGCCTCTAGACTCTTGAGCTATTATGGAAGATGGTAGCATAATGTTAGGAGGTAAGATGGCTTCTTTTCCATAAACAAGGGTATACGGTGACACTCCTAAGGAATTTTTTGGTGTGACCCTATCAACCCAAAGAGCATTCGGTAATGCTAAATGCCAACTTCTCTAGTTTTCTATCACAATCATTTTTAAGATCCTAATCATATTCTTGTTGGTAGATTCTGCCAAACCATTTCCTTGTGGATAATAGTTTGCAGAATAATGCAACTTGATTCCTCTTTCATGAGCAAAAGCAGTTAATCTAATAGAAGAAAAATAAGTAGCATTATCAAAGACCAGGAAAATTGGAACCCCAAACCTGGTCATAATATGATCTTGCAAGAAGTCCATGACCGCATCTTCATTCACTTTACGTAACGGAATTTCCTTGACCCATCTAGTGAAGTAGTCAGTTGCCGTCAAGATGTATTTGTGTTGCAAGGAAGAATTTGGTTTTGTCTCTCCAATGATATCAATTCCCCATTGCTCAAATGGTTATGTTGTCATCACAGGCTTCAAAGTTCATGCTGCTTTGGCTTGTCTTCCCCAGCACCTTTGGTAGATATCACACTTTCTGACATGGGCGTACGCGTCCTTGAAGAGTGTGGGCCAATAATATCCTGCTCTAAGAATCCTGTGGGATGTCGTATCTCCGGAAAAATGACCTCCAGTAGGCCCATCATGTAACTCTATTATGACTTTATTTGCATCTTATATCTCTAAGCATCTGAGAAGGACTCCATCATAATTCTTCCTGAATAAAATTCCATCAATGATCTGATATGCAGCTGATTTAAGGCGCAACGCTTTTCGCTGTTTGGAATTCCAATGTTCTGGCAACAACCCTTCCTGAAGGTAATGAACAAGGTCTCGGTACCAGGAATCGGGAGCTGTGAAAATAGGACATACATCCATCACATGTAATTCAACTTCATTTTCCCAATAATTTTCTTCATTGTTTTTACCTTCAGCCATTAGTTTGCACAGTCCTTGCCCTTTAACTATGGATGCTGGTTTGAATTCGAGGTCATATTCTTGTAAATCTGTTACCCAGTTGCCTCTTCTTTCTCCTAATTCTTTTTGTATGAAAAGAGACCTTACATTTGGATGTGGAACTATTACCTTCGTCCGGTTCTTAAGTATGTATGGCCTAAATTGTTTTACCGCTTTAAAGACTGCATAAGCTTGTTTATCCACAGCTGGGTAATTCAATTTGGCCCCCTGCAGACCAGTGCTCATAAACGATATGGGGTACTCATCTCCCCCATCTTCCTTCTGAGTAAGCACCGTTGCTAATGAATTGTTAGATGCGAAAGTTTACAAAATAAAATCTTTCTCAAAATTTGAACTTTTGAGAGAGGGTGCATGAGCAATAGATGTCTTTATTTTACTGAATGCATTCTTCTCTACATCAGTCCACTTGAATTGTACACTTTGTTTCACCATTTGCTGCAAAGGTTTAACAATTTGAGCGAAATCCGGCACAAACCTTCGCACGAAATTTATTGTCCCCATGAATGATTGCATACCTTTTTTGTTATGGGGTAAAGGGATCTGTTCTATAGCTTTGATCCTTTTTGGGTCTTTGGAGATCTCTTTTTAGAAACCACGTGACCCAGTAGCTTTCCTTCTATAACTGCAAACACACATTTCCTTGGATTCAGTGAGATGCCATATTTTCGACAATGCTCGAAAATTTGTTTTATATGGAATGCGTGTTCTTCTCTCTTCTTTGAAAATATCGTGACATCGTCAAGATAAACTACAACACTACGGCCAATTAGACAGTGGAAAGCTATATCCATAGCCCTCTGGAAATTAGCTCCAGCGTTAATGAGTCCAAAGGGCATCCTTCTATAAGCAAAAGTTCCCCATTTTGTTCTGAAGGTAGTTTTAAGTCTATCTTCTTCAGCTACTAACACTTGATTGTAGCCAGAGAATCCATCTAATAACGAAAATAACTCAGAACCCGAAACCATCTGCAATATTTGTTCCATGGGTGGGACTGGATAGTTGTCTTTTTCTAAAGCAGGATTTAGGTTTCTGAAATCCACACATAGCCTGATTTCTCCAAATTTCTTCCTTACTGGTACTAAATTTGAAACCCATTCCGAGTGTCTGACTTTAAATATAATTTTGGCATCCAATAATTTTTTCACTTCACTCTGAATTAAAGGCTCCAATTTTGGATGCATCTTCCTCAAAGGTTGTTGATAAGGCTTGACTCCAGATCTAATAGGAATAATGTGTTGTATAATCTTGGTGTCAAATGTTTTAATCTCTTCATATGTCCAGGAAAATATATCTTTGTACTGTTTGAACAAACTAATGAACTTATTTCTTTCACACGGGAAACAACACTTTCCCAAATTTACATATTTGGGTTTAACTTTAGTTCCCAAATTTATCAGCTCGAATTGCAAAGACGAGCTATGAGTCTTGACATTTGCGAGTCTTCTAAATTTCCTGTTTAAATCAAACATCCGCTCTAAGGTCCTGGCCCCTTTAAGAATGAAGTTGTCGAATTTTAACTCAACCCGGTGTTCTTTGTCATCGATAATTGCCCCTTGGAAAGTTTCATCATTCATCAAACATTCCAATATTTGTTGATCATCATCAAAAACTCATAGATTAGTAATCATGTCCAGAACTGAAGGCCTGAAAAGTAATTCAATAGAACAATGGTTATTTGTAGGTACAAGCCTTGCAGCTGAGGTAGCTAACAAGTCAACTGCTGCATTCTTAAGTCTAGGAATGGATACAATATTAAATGCAAAAAAATTTGTCAGCAAATCCCACACTTCATTCTGATAAACTTTTAAATGAGGTGAGATGTAATGTATCTGTTTTTTAATTTGTTTTACAATTATTTCATAATCCCCATATACTTTCAGATTTTCTACTTTTAATTCAATTGTTTTTCTTAGTCCCTGAACCAATGCTTCATATTTGGTTGTGTTATTGGTACATTCAAACTCTAATCTAAATGAAAGAAAATGTTTATTTTTCTTTAGATCGATCAAGACACAGCCAGCTCCTGATCCTTCCAAAGTTTTAGCTCCATCAAAAAAGAATGTCCAAAAATTATCTACTTCTATTGTACTTGAATCAACCACTACATCTGAAACTAAGTCTACTATTTTATAGTCAAATTCATCACCCCGTGAAAATCGAAGGAGATTGGGTTGTATGTCTGATGTACCACTGGATTCTTCTGCTTGGTAATTTCCCGGTTCAAGCTCAATAAAGTAATTTCCCGGTTCAAGCTCAATAAAGTAATTTCCCAATACATAATTCATTGGTTCATTCTTACCCTCCAACTGAGTAACATTGTGCTTCATATGGGGCTCTCTTAATACTTTTATTTGGTTGGGACTTCCCTTATAAGGCAACCACAGATGTGACTAATCTGATGCAAAATATCCATTTAGCTTTGCTGACCAATCCTGACTCAAAACAAGTCCATAAGCCTCAGGTATGTCTGCTACTACAATATCAATGAACTGACATACCTTTTCATTTGAAGATAATCAAATCAGAACATCCTCCATTTCCCCAATCACCTTCACATTTGTTCTGTCTGTCTAACTGAATAACCTGCCAAGTAGATGGCTTAAGCTGTCCATTTATCTTTTTGCAGACTGAAAGCGGCATAACATTGACTGATGCCCCTGAGTCTACTAAACAATTGTGCACGTTATGGTTGAAAATTTCAAAAGTTAATAGAAATGGTGGGGTTTTGTATTTAGGCTTACCTCCCACACTTGCTTCACCAATTTCTTCTTATTTAGGTTGATTGTCAGTGGGAAGCTTTTCCTCAGGTATTTCAAGTGCTTTTAACAATATTTATTTCTGCTGAGGCACATTGCACATTTCAAATGGTGAAATATTTGCCTTATCCCTCTTAATATCTTCCACAATATCGTACTCCATCTTATGTTCTTTGAGATTCTTTTTTACATCATCAGTCTTCTCCTCAATGGGCTTAACAGGCATGTTGATTTTCTTTGGATTTTGACTCGTAATGGTGAATTCAGGTATCTTATCAGTTGTGGTGCTCTTCTGAATTTTCTTTACATTCTTTTGAAGTCTCTTGATTTTCGGGAGTACTGATATGTCCTCTTTTATCAAACCTTGGCTTCTTATTGTCATGTTTGTTTCTGATATCTCCTCCTGTTTCACATAGCCTTCTTCTTCTGTATCGAAAAGTGAGACACAGTCCCATAAAACCAGAGCATCATCCTCTTGTTTTTATATGGATTTATTTCATTTTTCCTCCTCATCGTCAAATTCTGTTAGTTTAGAGTCCAATAGCTGATTCATTACTAATGTCATCGAATTGATCCATTGAGGGCAATTTTTTTCAAAATGAGGCTACTGATGAAAGGTGCAAAAATTATCCATACCCACCTCCTTTAAATTCATTGATGCAGGACTATGTGGAGGAGGCTTAGATTTATTGTTGTCCTCTCTCCTTTTATAGTAAGGCTTATAAGATTTATGAGCTTCTTTTTCCTTTTCTAGATCTATTATTCTGTTAGACAGTTTCTGCATCATTTTCAACATTCCTTCAAAATCATGTGACTGCTCCTCTTTAGGCTTAGACAGTAATAAGGCTTTCTTACCAAAAGTTTTTTCTCCTGCCTGCTCAAGATAGTATTCTATGGTCTCTCTTTTAGCTTCTACTCTCTCAGCTTCTTCATAAGTTTCTGACAACGTAGGCTTGACTTGCATCTTGGAAAACATGGCCAAGTCAGGCCCTAAAGTTGAACTATAGTATTCGATCAAAACCTTATCAGATGGTTTATCAGTTGCAGAAAAATTCTTAAGATAAGTAGCAAACCTTTGGGTGAAACTATGCACTTTTTCTTTTATTTCTTTCTTCAAAGCGCATAACCCCTTCATTAACGTTGCATGATTTTTTTGGACTCCATATTTACTTCTAAATATTCTTTCAAAAGTATCCCAGTCTTTGATTGAGTTTGCAGGCAAAGCAAAATACCATGAGGTTGTTGCTCCTTTTAGGGTATGCGGAAACAATCTGCAAACTACATCTTCATATTCTCCAGCCCTTAGTCCTTCTATGGCCAAGTAAAATCTTTGTAAATGATCATCTACTAAAATCTTTTCACTTGGGTCAAAATTGGGCAGCATTTTCTCAAAAGCCTGAGGTAAGTCATGTAGAGGGGGTGCCAGGTTTAAAGGTGACCTAGCCCTCCAAGCAGGTGGTGGATTTGGTGGTTTGGGTGGCTGATTTGCATTCACGTTTTCCATGAGTCTGATGGGAGAATGAGGTGGTGAGTGAACAGGGGTATGAACAGGTGAACAGTAAGGTGTATCTGGGCCCACTTGATTCAAAGGCTGAACAACTTCCTGTAAGGTTGTTTCTACCAGTTCTTCAAAATCTCCAACCAAAACTGTGTCTTCCAATATAGGACGGTCTTTCTTCTTATATTCTCTTCTGGGAAAGACATGAATAATTGGTAATCCTCCAATATTATTCACATATGCCCTGGTATGTCTTCTCAGATCATTGACTACTTCATTATCGACATAATACAGATGCTCTTTACCCTTCTCTTTAGGAATTGGATTGGGAAACAAACTACTTTCAGAACTATCACCGGTGGAGTAATCTCGAGAAAATAAGTTTCCTCGACCATCCATGCACTGGCGGCCCTCCTTCTAGCACCAAAAACTGTTGAGGCCTGAAAAATAGCAGGTAACAATAGTTAGGGATTCTCCCCAATAAATGTTCCCAACTAGCCCATTATTGTTTGGTATGGGGAATCCGTCTGGTTTACGGTCTGGCTACCATAGGTCAAGTAACAAAAATAAAGGGTTTTACCGGTTACAGCCCGATCCATCATGTATGTTTTTAGTTTTTTGAATTTAAGTATGAGATGCAAGTGCCTATCTAAAAATGCAGATTGATAGAGAATACGAGGAGCGGTCACAATGTGATGCGCAGGTTCTTACCTCTCGTCTTAACTCTCTCGCATCTAAACCACACACGGCAAGAAAAAAAAACTAAAACTAACTATCTAAACTATCCCTAGGGAGAAATATTATTATTCATCAATGAGTAATGTATTTTTCACATGCATTAAGAAAAATCACAGATAGTTGTTACTCTTTTCAAAACACATGAACATTTATAGATATATGAACAACCAGATAGCTAATTGTTTATGAACAACATTCATTACTCATAGTGGAAATTTCATAGAATGAACTAGAGCACATTCATAACAAGAACATAGGTTCAAAGAGTTAGAACGATCTCACAATTAGTGGATAACAGCTGAAAATGAAATAGTTCACATTCAACAAACCAATTGCACAACATTTGAAACCTTCCACAAAGCTTTCTCCAACAGGAAACTTGTAATTTCTTTATGCAAAAGGAAATAGTTCTTCTTACATCATACTCTCACAAATCTCTGGGAAAAATTCCTCTACTATCTAACTCTCCTATACTTATACTACAAGCAAAATCTTGGGCTGCCCCTCGGTGACCTTTGGGCTCCCCCAACTGTTTTAATCTCACAATTTTGTCCTTTTGTGAGTACTCATGATTCATACAAACGTTACATTTCATATTTAAGCTTTAAAATCACTTTTATGAAAAGGGACCAGCTTGGTAACTGACGAACTTTTCCAAGCATGGGCCTCTAATTCTATTGATTATGCTCAGTAATCTATTGGTCCCTTGCTAGATCCTATTGAGCTTAGACCTGACTTTCTTCTTTTCTTTCCTCATCTCTGCTTCTACATTTTCTTTCTCTTCCTTCCTTGCTGCCTCCTTTCTTCTGCTTTGTCTTCTAGACATGTCTTCTCTACAGCAGCAATCACCCTATCATGAATAACCAGTCCTTAGATCACTTAGCATTTGACAAAGTAACACAAATTGTATCAATACATGCATTCTGTGAAATGAACTATAAACAAATTTTAAGCATGAAAAGATAAGTTAAAGAGAATCCTGCAAGCTGGGCCTGAAAATCCTCTAAATCCATTGTCCGAACTAAAAACACAAGTCCTAAAAACAGACTTTTTATCTCAATCCAGGCTGCATTTGGGCCAATTTGACAACCTCCAATGAAAGCATGAAAAAGGACAAAGTAACCACCACTCCTCAAAACACCAAACCCCCAAATAGCGCTCTTCATCCCAGAAGCCTCGACTCGACCAGCACCCATGGGAAAACTCCGCCATCCCATAAAATAGAGTAACAACATAACAAAAACGGCGGGAAATCCCTACCGACGGTCGAAAGCAATAAATACTAAGCATCGGGTGAAAACAACACTCTCATCAGCGGGCGAAAAAAAAAACTACAAGTCGGATGGTTAGTGCATTAAGGAGCCACAACGACGGAAGAAATAAGGACTACGGCTTCCGCGACAATAGGACATCATCGACGATTGGAGGAACGATGAACTAACTAGAAATGCATCGATAGATAAATTAACTAAACATCGGAAAGATGGTGTGCTATTCAGCTGCAATGGTGGGAAAAAACAGACTACGGCTTCCGCTTTCAAATAAAAAACCGCGGCGATCGGAAGTTTCAATGACTAAATGTCGGCGATGATGAGCTCAATGCCACCGCCGTGTCGGAGACTAAAAAGACTAGCCCTCCGATCAATAGTCAAAAAACCTTTCCAGTAGCGTAAAGAAAAGAAAATTAAAACAATAAAATCGTGGCATCAGAACAGAAAAGAGCTATCCGCTGGAACATTCATCGTTTAGCTTCCACAACGGCGGCTCTGTAAGGAACTATGGCCCCGATGTACTGTACAAAATATTTCCGACAACGATATATGAAAACATTTACAAATCAAAATTGAAGTTCCACAGTCAAAAGTATTAGCTAAACAAAGGCTTTTTAGATCATTCAACCTCAGAAACGAAAGAAAACAATTTACCTCTAATCAAACTCAAAAAATCAAAATTGTAGCAAAGGAACAACCGAGTTCAGGAATCCAAATAAAACCAAGCAAGATAAAATCAACAAGGAGGGTCCAAAATTTTAAAAAAATTGGGAAAAACAGTTGCAGCTGACCTCATGTAATAGAATATTTGTTGGAAAAAACGCAGAAGCATCTAGACAGGATTAAATCCATTTATGATACGAGGACAAAAGAAAACACGTTCTCTCACTGTGATCTAGTTTTGTGGGATGCATGTAGGGAAGAGAGACCTAAATATGGTAAGTTTGATAGGTTAAGGTTTGTCCCTTTTCAAAATTTTGAAGTTTTAAATAACAATACATTCATTCTGGAAGGTCTTGTTGGAATTATAGTTGTAGGATTCCCTGCCAATGGTTTTTTTCTAAAGCACTTCTACATTTACTAAGGTTGTTGGTAGCCTAATTTCATTGTGAATACTAGTGAGATGTACTTTTCCTAATAAGACTCCAAGCCTAACAAAGGCACTGGTGGATAGTTTCATTTCATTTTCAGTAATTGGTTTCAGGAACAATTGTTTTCAATAACAAGGCACAGCACACGAATAGTCATAACTGAAGGAACACTAGTTTGTGGGTTCTTATCACCTCTCAAGGAAGTGTTATCACCAGTACGATCTAGTGTTAGTACCTAGTTCTTTAGTACCTATTTCTGCACCTAGGGTTGTATACTTTTACGAACTTAAGGCCCTAAGTCTTCTAAACCCATTTGAAAGATGTCTCAAAAACTTTACTAGACAAGTTTTTACCCTAAAGTTCTGCAATTTTAATTATTTTTCCTGCTATATTTTTTATTTTTTTCAACTTGATAGTTAGTTCATTAACATGTTAAGTTGGAACAAGTTTGCTTGTTTTGCTACCTTGTTAGTTGTGCAAGTGTCGAATTCTCATATTTCAAATATCTAAGGAGGGAAAATGTTGTTTGAGAATGAAGTTGTTCCAACACATTGCACTACAGAATTGTTATGTAACAGCGCTACAGAATGATTGTGCATATGTGTTGTGGAATTGATTGGAAAACACACTACAAAATTAATAAAGCAGTACAATAGGTCATAACATTCATTACCCCAACCACCTTAGTCATATCAATTTTAGCACATATATGTGGGAAGAGTGGGTAATCATGCAAATGTGTGGGTTTTCTTTCATTAAATCTACCACGGTCATGATATGACTCAAATCAATAACTGAAATAATTAACCTGTAACACAACACATCAGGGGTTTTATCATTCCTTTCTTACCCAAATTAATCCATATTTAGAGAATACTATGGTCATCTACGACACGGGGTCTTCAATTAGTGAAACCATGTCATAGAGCCTTCGTTCATGGGATATTAAAGAATACCCCTAATTTCACTAGATATTGATAATTACTCACAAAAATACTTTTGTTGATCCCCCCTCCCAATACATAGTTTGAATTAAAAAACCCCTTATTTTTACAATATATTCCTTATTTTTACTAGAAACCCCTTTTTATACACCCCTGATACCTATAAACCCCCCATATCCTATTCCCCGCCCCCCAATACCTACAATATATTGACCTTATTTTTCACAATTAAAAATCCCTCTTTATGAATGAACATGATATGGTATTGTTCAATAAAGTGAATCCCTCGTGGTCTATGGATACTTCTATTTTGTTGTTACAATACTATAATGGCATCAAATCGAAGCAAGAAGCTTGTTCGATTGAGCCTATGGGCTTGGAGGTGTTAAATTCATACCTGAAGTTTGGGAAAAAGTTCAATCAGTTGGGATGGTTTTAATACTGTCGGAGATTGCAAGGCCATTTTACACATGTTACTCAAGCATTTTGACAGAAGTAATGTTACAGTTGGATATATGGCCTTTTCGTTCACAAAGAAGTCCATTGTAATTGCTTGCGAGCTACCCCAATAAGGTGACTGTTGGTTCAAATTGCGGGGGGTAATCGCACCTAACTGTAACCATTTTTTGCTAACTACACATCAAATTATTGATCGGAGAAAGGGCATTCCTAGGGATGGGCTCAAAATCAAGTTTAGTAACCTGCTCAAGTTGGTTCAACGATACATAATAGGAGAAGGGAGGTATGCTACTATGCACTTATATCATATGCATTTCCTATTGCATCTAGATGATGTTTATCCCATTAATTTCCCCTTCTTTTTTCTCAAAAGACTAACAAAAATGGCCACTAGGACACAAAAATCCCCAAATAGATAGCATGGAATTTATCATCAAGCCCTAATCAAACTACTAGTTTTACAAGAATTGAATAAATTTAAGCATAACCAGTAACATTTTCTTGTAAATTATGAGTTTGTTACCCCAGACACCCTTCTCGGAATTCAAAATAATGCCTCTATTAAAACAAATTCAATAGAGAGGTATGAAATCGATGAAATTGATAGGTCTTCCTCTAATCCTAGTACAAAGGAAGATAATAAAAATCAAGCAAGGGGAAAATGAAAAACTAGATCATGGCCTGAAGATTTTGTTAGGTGGTCTTTACAGTTTGTATTGCAAAAGTAAGTTAAAAACCCTAATTCTGAAACAACCAAGATGAATATCAGAGGAGAAGACAAAATAATGACATGACAAATGAGGGGAGCACTGAAGCATCTCGTCGATGAAAATGTTAGTATGCCAACAAAGGGAAATGAATGTGATTTAGTTGGAGGTTCAAACCCAGTTAAAAATAACAGAAGGAAACAAGATCAACCTAAACCATATCCGCTTTGAAGGCCACATATAAGGACCATTAATAAGTTTAGGTTAAATTCTAAAGCTCAATTTGATCATTCTCTTAAAGATAATAGTCATTGATCTGAAATCCTCTGTGAATGAAAATGTGATGAAAACATGAAGAAGTCGAGAAAATAGATGGTTAAAACTGAGACACAAGATTCAGTTCAGGTAAATAATGGTTATGTCACATATAAGGGGAAGAGAAAATATATATTGAAAAGAGTTCTGAGAATGAATCGGGATCATCCCTAGAGAAAGAAAGATAGGCGGGACAATTTATAGTTGGGATAGAAAACACCATTAATTCCATTCCATGGTCCCCTACACCAGAGCATGTAAGTCCTAATGTTTTTGAAGAAATAGAAGTAAAGCATGTTATAGAACGTGATACATGTAGGAAGACAGATTTGCATGTTATGTCTAATGTTAAAGTTAAGGAAGAAGATGCAATTGAACTCAAGGAAGAGGTAATCAATTTGAAATTGAAGAGTAAAAGATTGAAGAAAAGGATAAATAAATATAAAGATTTAGTCAAGTGTTTAAGATAGGAAAATCAACTATTACAAGACAGAGTGAACAAGGTTGGAAATAAAAGGGCAAATTTGATGGTCAGATTCACTAAGGTGTGCCAATTCACTTATAATTTAAAAAATATTAATGAAAATTACTATGTCAAAAAAAATATTGGAAATAAAAGTGCAAGAAACAAAGGAAAAAGACTGTAGAAAACAATGAAAAGCTGGGAATATTGACTAATCTTGGCATACATGTTCTCTTGGACACAATGTAGGGCCAGAATCGGTCGTTGGAAATTAGATGAAGATAAAGACTGGACCTTCAAGTAGCAGTTACAAAAGGATTCTCCAAATTTTGAATAGGTGGGATGCAATTTCATGAAGAAGTTGTCAACTTTTCAAGTCATGAACCTTTTAATTTGTTAAGCTTGTTTAAATTTTAGACCAATTATTGTAAATATTTTGTTTTAGTTTGTCAAGTATGAAATAGGACTCGATCTATATTTTGATGAGGTGTTCCCTTTAAATTAGGATCTAGAAAACTTTGTAGTTAAATCAAATCATCTTATGATTCTGAAGTTAATTTCTAGCAAAGCGAATAGTCATCTAATCCAAAGAAAGTATCAAGACTATCATCATGAAAGTCTATATATTGTAAAATTGATGTAAAGTTGAGAGTTCTATTTTGGAGGCTACAAGATGGTTGTGTCACTTTTGTAAAAATACAGTATAATTCCTATGAACTTATGATTTTGAATGAATTATGAACTTTGTGCCCACTTATCTGTTATGACTGATTATTGAATGGATTACATAATTGTATGCATTGCATGAATTAAATTGTAGAACTAATGTTATATACGTTGTCTATACACATTTCCTATCATTTACTATATTTTTCATTTAAGCTTCTTTTTATAACAATGTTATGTATGGAATGAAATCTAAATGCATGAAAGCAATAGATTATTTATTTAATGTGTTTCTTTTCAGACTTATGGTTATAATCTTTGATTCTTTCAGTTCATAGTTTAGAAAATCTTGGTTCATAGTTAATTATATAATTTGTGTTGTCTCATGTTACATACTGACCTTCCTTGGCCCAATCTTTAACCAACCACCTGAAACAAGTTAAATGTATTTAATTTCCTTTCATAAGTGCCCTAGCTTTTCCCTGTAGCAGTCCAATGCATACCTTAGGGATAACAGTTTCCTTGATAGCATTTGATATTTAGGCTTAATTTGAGGAAGGAGGTGGTTCAAGGTAACTTTAATGTTATGTGGACCTTATAGGGTGGAAATCATGTACCTATGTCAACAATTGTGATCCCTTTACGTTGTCCTAATGTAAGGGTGCAATGTTAAATTATGTGTGCTACATCTTCACATTGGATTTAAACCTAATTTGCTTATCAACTTTCATCTACACATTCGTTCAAACATTTAAATTTACACTTCGTAGGCCTTTGTTGAACACCAAGGTTCAATACACATTCAAGCAAAGTTTTATGAACACTCAACTACAAACCATCAAAAAGACACCATTAGATCAAACGTTCAATTGGTTTGTTATTCGTCTTGATATGTATTAATACATAGTGGAAGTGGTTGGAGCAGTTACACCCGCTCCAACTAACCATTTGTTAAGCTCATTATAACTATGTGATGAGTATTCCAAAGTCCCAAAGGCCCCGCCAATTGCCTTCATTCATGCTTCAAGTTAAATTCCAATCAATGGAAATGAATTACGAAAAAACTTTGTAGTATACATATGTACTCATGTGTAATATGAATAAGAATATACATGGTATGCAACTTGAATCTCTCTCATTCGATGTTTGATAACTAGCACTCATACTGCCCCATTTTCAACAATCTCCCCAACTAGATTCTAACAACCTCAAGATTGTTGAAATTGCATATTTCTATTGTTCAAATCATGATTTCGTTTATTTGGGTTGATTTAGAAACTTGGTGTTACTTTAGAATTGCAGTGTGTGGTGGAGAGCGTGCACTTTGTGGTTGAAAAAACACAAAGCTCTGAACTCTTAAAATAAATTCAGTATGAATTATTGCGAACTAGAGGGTTTCCAATAAAGGGTAGGAATAACGTTTACTAAGAGGGTTTTATCCTAATAGACTTGTGTGCATTGAAAACAATCAAAAGGCTATGAATTGTTGCCATAATCTATAAAAGCATACAAGGAGACATAAGAGCATGATGAAAGGTGGTACCCACATGATGGAGGAAATTTGTGGGACACCACAAGTCCTTCCAAAAATAAATGTTTAAGGGACTAGGGAGTATAAATTTAGACAAGATTACACAATGGATCAAAGCATAAAAATGAGTATGCACTAAGGATTAGATTTAATTAAGATTACAAGATAATTAGTTTTTAGGAATACATTTAAAATCACATATGCTCTCCATCCTTATATCATATGGGGAATAGACAATACATTAATGTTGTAAAGAATAAATATTTATTTATATATACATATTTATTTATTTATTTTATAATTATAATAAAAAAATTTATAATTATAATAAAAAATCAAATGCATTCTTATTGTTTCCTCGATAACATTTGAGATTTAGGCTTGATTTGAGGTAGGAGGTGGCTCAAGTTAAGTTTAAGGCTCTTTGGGCCCTGTAGAGTGGAAATCATGCACGTGGGGTCCCTTTATATCGTCCTAATGTAAGGGTATAATGTCAAATTATGTGTGCTACATCTTCACATTGGCTTTAAATTTAAGTAGCATATAAACTTTCATCGACACATTCTTTTAGACATTTCTATTTATGCTTCAAATAAAATTTAAATTACAATGACACCGTGCACTGTACTTAAGTATTCTTATGTAATATGAATAAGAATATACAATGTATGCAACCTGAATCTATCTTGTTGTTTGATAACTAGCATCCATATTGCCCCATTTTCAACAATCTTCCTTGGATTCCAGCGACCAATGTATGTGGCTTGAATCTCTCTTGGTGTTTGATAACTAGCATTCATATTGCCCCATTTTCAACAATCTTCCTTGGATTCCAGCAACCAATGTATGCAACTTGAATCTCTCGGTGTTCGATAACTAGCATTCATATTGCCCCATTTTCAACAATCTTCCTTGGATTCCAACGACCAATGTATGCAACTTGAATCTCTCTCAATGTTTATAACTAGCATTCATATTATGTGTGCTACATCTTCGCATTAGCATTAAATTTAAGTAGCATATAAACTTTCATCGACACATTCTTTTAGACATTTCTATTTATGTTTCAAATAAAATTGAATCAATAGAATTAAATTACGACAACACCATCACCATGCACTGTACTTAAGTATTCTTATGTAATATGAATAAGAATATACAATGTATGCAACTTGAATCTCTCTCGGTGTTTGATAACTAGCATTCATATTGCCCCATTTTCAACAATCTTCCTTGGATTCTTGCAACCAATGTATGCAACTTGAATCTCTCAGTGTTTGATAACCAATATTAATATTACCCCATTTTCAACAATCTTCCTTGGATACCAACTACCAATGTATGAAACTTGAATCTTTCTCCGTGTTTATAACCAGCATTCATATTGCCCCATTTTCAATAATCTGCCTTGCATTCCAGCGACCTCATGGTCATACTCCCAACCTCTTTTGTTGCCTCAACAACAACGATTTGTTTATCAAAGGTAACAATCTCTTTCATCCAGCGTACAAGTGCAAAAGAGGGAGGGGGGTTTGGAAGGCGAGGATATCGTTGGATGAGCAGCGAACTACAACAGGCAACACCTACAAGCCTTCCCAGGCCAATCAACCGTCCTTCCGAGAGGTGAAACCACAAAGGGGCTTCAGAGCTTCGTTTGTTTCAGAGGGGGGAAGCTCTGGAAAAACACCCCCTAAACATATATTTATATTTTGACAGATTCTGTCAAACATATTCTGCCTTCAAAGATGGCAGCCGGTTTAGGGTTTAGTCGTTCGAGAACTGAGAGCACAGCGACTCCCCATTACTCGAACTCCTGACCAATGGATGGCCATGTCACAGTCTCGGTCCCTTCTACCCTCTGGTATATACATTTCTGGTTTCCATGTCTTTGTTATTGAGTGGTAAAGAATCCAATTTCCAGTGCATGTGGGATAAAGGCGCAGTTGTGTTTTCGATAGACGGAAAGAATTCAATAAATAATTACATAAGCAACCGTCAATCAAAACGAAAATGAAAGAAACACATACCTACATAATTTCATTTCAATTCATCCAAGCCAAAATCAGACCAGTTTAAAGGATTGCGAAGCTTTCATGTTATAAAAAAATAAATTAAAAAGCATTTAGAAATTCGAAAATAGGGTGGAAAAGTTTATAATGCCTACATTACTGAAACACTATAATAAAAAATTTAACATTGGCTGCCCAGGCTTTAAGTTTCGGAAGCTAGATGGTTCATTGACTTTCAACACTAGGTTTAAGTTGTAGAGCTTGCTAGTCTTGCAAAAATGCTTTGCTTGCTGTTAAATTTGTGACAATTAATTAAACTAAAATGGTTTGATTAGGAGTTACTGTAACCGTCCGTTAATGTAACTTTTTGACTAAATGTATTTGGAGAGGAGCGAAAAGTGTGAATGAGATGTGCAGATGATATGCTTGTAATTTTCATTGTTGAAAGGAATAAGACATCAATACTTTGCCGCGGTGGATGTTTCCCCAAATTGGGGTTTTACCACGTTAAAAATCTTGTGTAATATCTGAGTGCATTTTGTCCATTATTATTTTTAAATTAATGTTATATTCAGACTTAAAAATCAACAAGTGGTATTACAGCTATCTAGTAGAGGAGGCCGTAGACCTTAGTTCCTGCATGTCGTTGATTGTTGGACCGTGGAGAAAGCCGTTGAAGAAAAAAGATCTGGTGCTGGAAGTGAAGAGTTGTGCCTATGAACTTTCCCATCTGCGAATCGTATAGAGTGCAACCACAATAGCCGTGAATTGAAGATTATGTCTGCATCGTATAGAGTGCAGCCACAGTAGCCGTGAATTGAAGATTATGTCTACACATGAATTGCTCATCGAGGCTTGGCCGTGAAGAACCCTGAAGTGCTCATGGAGGATGAAGGGCCGTGACCTGGAGATCGTGAAGCATGCCACTGCTGAACATGAGGATTGGTGGTCAATGTTGGTTGTAACAACGGTGAGGCTAGTGGAGAATTTAGTCCCCGTGGACTGTTGTAGACATGAAGATTTGCAGCTGAAATGAAAAGATGGAATGAAATGAAAGATGGAAGTCGTATGCAGATAATAAAATAATAATAAAAATACTTTGAGAATTTATTATTATTATTATTATTATTGGAAGTATTTGGAATATATATCTTTATATATTTTTGGAAGGCTGAAATTGGAAGTATTTGGAATATATATATTTATATATTTTTTGGAAGGCTAAAATTGGAAGTTTTGGAATAAAAACGGTGGAAGTTTTTTTCTATTATATATTGAAAATTTTGAATTGAGGCTGAAAATTTATTGGGTCATTAAAACTCTGGAGTAGTATTTGAAAGTCTGAAACTTAACAAAGCAATGGCAAAAATGTCTAGTTCAAAATTTGAGATTGAAAAATTTAGCGGTAAGAATAACTTTGAGTTGTGGAAACTGAAGATGCGAGATCTGTTAGTTCAGCAAGGGTTGCAGAAGGCCTTAGATGGAAAACGAAAAAGACCCGTAACTATGTCAGATGATGATTGGAAGGATTTGGATGCGAGAGCACTTAGCACAATTCGGTTATGTCTTGCAGATGATGTCTTGTTTAACATTGTTGCAGAAAAATCAGCAACAAGTTTGTGGAATAGATTAGAAAACCTGTATATGACCAAATCTGTAACAAATAGAATTTATTTAAAAAGACAGTTAAATGGTATGAAGATGAAAGAAGGAACAAAGATTGCAGATCATTTAAATGTATTTAATAATCTTATTCGCTAGTTGAATAGTATGGGTGTTCACATTGAGGATGAAGATAAGGTTGTAAATCTATTATGCACTTTACCTGAGTCTTGGGGTCATGTTGTATCTTCTATTAGTCTTAGTACATCTGACACTTTGGAATTTGACACTGTAATTGGAGCACTGTTGTCTGAGGAATTAAGAAATAAGGCTAATATTGAGTCCTCTACACCTAAAGCTTTGTATGTTAGAGGTCGTTCCAAAGAAAAAGGAGAAAAGTCAAGAGGAACTTCCAGATCTAAGTCAAAGGGCAGAAAGAGAAAACTCAAATGTTGGTACTGCAACAAGACTGGTCATCTCAAGAAAGACTGTTGGAAAAGAAAAGAATCTAATGACTCCAAGTCTGAGGCAAATTCAATTAAGTTTGATTCATGTATGATTGATGAGGTGTTATCCATTTGTAGTGTTTCGGGATATAATGAAGAATGGTTGTTAGATTCCGGTGCTTCGCACCATGTATGTCCTCATAAAGAATGGTTTTCTTCTTATCAAACAGTTAATGATGGTTGTGTTCTTTTGGGAGATAATTCTCCATGTAAGACTCTTGGATTTGGAAATATAAAAATTAAAATGTTTGATGGAGTGATAAGAACATTTACAGATGTAAGGCATGTACCTGAGTTAAAGAAAAATTTAATCTCATTAGGAGTTTTGGATTCTAGTGGTCATAAGTTTACAGGTTTAAATGGAATACTAAAAGTATCTAAGGGTGCTTTAGTGGTCATGAAGGCACAAAGAGTAGGAAACCTTTACAAATTGATTGGAAAAACTCAAACTAATGATACAGCATTAATATCTGAAGGGGTGTCAGGATCCACTCAATTATGGCATCGGCGTCTTGGTCATATGAGTGAGAAAGGACTTCAAATATTAATGAATTGAAAACTACTTCCAAACTTAAAGACTTTGAATTTGATGTTTTGTAAACATTGTATATTTGGAAAACAGTATAGACAAAAGTTCAATGCAGGGAGTCATGTTAGTAAAGGTATTCTTGATTACATTCATTCGGATTTGTGGGGTCCATCCCCTACTATTTCTTATGGAAGAGCATCATATTACGTATTGTTTATAGATGATTTTTCAAGGAAAGTTTGGGTCTATATTTTGAAAAGGAAAGCTGATGTGTTTGATACATTCAAACAATTTAAAGTTATGGTGGAGAAAAGAACAGGCAGGACAATTAAATGTTTGAGGACAGATAATGGAGGTGAGTTTACTTCTTTGGAGTTTGAGAAGTATTGCAAAGATGAAGGGATCGTAAGACATAAGACAAATCTTTACACTCCTCAGCAAAATGGCGTTGCAGAGCGCATGAATCGGACTCTTCTAGAGAGAGCAAGGAGCATGCTCAGCAATGCTAATTTGAGTCAAGAGTTGTGGGCAGAAGCAGTTTCAACTGCTTGTTATCTAATAAATCGGTCACCTTCCATAGCGATAAATTGTAAAATTTCGGAAGAGGTATGGACTGGTAATCCTTGTTGTGATTATTCAAATTTAAAAAAATTTGGTTGTGAAGCCTATGCTCTTACTCCTAAAAATCAGCGTTCTAAGTTAGATCCCAAGTCAAAGAAATGCATCTTTGTTGGCTATGATGATGTAACAAAAGGATATAGGTTGTGGGATCCTACTGCCCGCAAAATTGTCATTAGTAGAGATGTAATTTTTGATGAATCTTCTCTGATTAAATCAGAAAATATAAAAGTTGATGTGGAACAGGAACGGGTACTATCAAAACAACTAGGTCAATTGGAGAACTAATTTTCGCATGACTCAAAGGAACAAGAAGAAGTTTTTGGTGAAAGTGAAGTCATAGAAGATGTGGAAACCCCACAACCTACACCAAGAAGATCGACAAGGGAGAGAAAGCCTCCTAAGAGGTATATTGATTTTGTCTCATCTGTTGCTTTGTTTACTGATGATGGAGAACCTTCTTGTTTTCAGGAAGCCATTGATTGCGCTGAAAATGCTAAGTGGAAGATGGAAATGAAAGAAGAAATGGATTCTCTGGAGAAGAACGAGATATGGGATTTGTTTGAACTCCCTAAAGATAGGAAAGTGGTTGGGTGTAAGTGGGTCTTCAAATTGAAGAAAAGTGTTGACAGTAAGATTGAAAGATATAAAGCTTGATTGGTCATGAAAGGGTATTCTCAGATGGAAGGCATTGACTATCATGAGATTTTTTCACCTGTTGTCAAGCTTGTATCTATTCACATTGTGTTAGCACTAGTTGTAGTGCTTGATTTGGAGTTAGAGCAACTAGATGTTAAAACGAATTTTCTACATGGAGATTTGGATGAGGAGATTTTTATGGAACAACCAGAGGGTTATGTGCAGCATCGTAAAGGAAAATTAGTTTGCAAGTTCAGGAAATCATTGTATGGCCTGAAACAGTCAACCAGACAATGGTACAAGAAGTTTGATTCTTTCATGGTGAGCCAAGGTTATACTAAAAGTGAGTATGATCATTGTTTGTACTTCAAAAAGTTAAATGACATATTCATTATCTTAGTATTGTATGTTGATGATATGCTTATTGTAAGTAAAAGTATGGGCGAAATCAGCAAGTTGAAGGCTCAGATGGCTAGGGCATTTGATATGAAGGATCTTGGAGCTGCAAAACAGATTTTGGGTATTGAAATACACAGAGACAGAAGAAATGGTAAGCTCAGTTTTTCATAGGAGAAGTATGTTGAAAAGATACTTGAAAGGTTCAGAATGAACAAGGTAAAACCTGTGAATGTTCCTTTGGCTTCCCATTTTAAGCTTTCTTCAAGTTTATGTCCTAGTAGTGATGAAGAAAAGGATCATATGTCTCGTGTTCCATATGCCAATGCAGTAGGATGTTTGATGTATGCAATGGTGTGCACTAAACCTGATATTTCACATGCAATAGGTGTTGTTAGTAAGTACATGGCAAATCCAGGAAAGGAACATTGGAATGCAATAAAATGGGTGCTTCGATACTTAAGAGGCACAAGTGACTATTGTAACACTTTTAATCGAACCAGTGATTCAATATGCGGTTTTGTTGATTTAGATTTTGCAGGTGATTTGGACAAGAGAAGGTCTACTTCAGGTTATGTCTTTACTCTTGCAGGTGGAGCTATAAGTTGGATGTCAAAGCTTCAGGAAACAGTTCCTTTATCCACTACAAAGGCTGAGTACATTACTGCCTCACATGCTTGCAAAGAGGCAATTCAGCTGAAAGGTCTACTTGGAGAAATTGGACGGTTGCAGAACAGTGTGCATGTTTTCTGTGATAGCCAAAGTGTTATACATTTGGCTACAAATCATGTTTACCATAGTAAGACTAAACATATTGATGTAAAATATCATTTTGTAAGGCAAGCCATTAGTGAAGGTGGAGTAGATCTGAAAAAATTTCATACTAAGGAAAATTGTGCAGATATGTTTACAAAACCAGTAATATTAGAGAAGTTGCGTTGGTGTGTGGCTTCTCTTGGTTTAACAAAGAAGTGATGAATAGTCTCGGGAAAGTATTTGATGATTTGTTGTCAAGGTGGAGATTGTTAAATTTGTGACAACTAATTAAACTAAAATGGTTTCTTAACCGTAATTGTTGGTTGATTAGGAGTTACGGTAACCGGTGGCAGTTCTTCCGTTAATGTAACTTCTTGACTAAGTGTAATTAAATGTATTTAGAGAGGAGCGAGAAGTGTGAATGAGATGTGCGGATGATATGCCTGATTGTAATTTTCATTGTTGAAAGGAATAAGACATCAATGCTTTGCCGGGGTGGATGTTTCCCCAAATTGGGGTTTTACCACGTTAAAAATCCTGTGTAATATCTGAGTGCATTTTGTCCATTATTGTTTTTAAATTAATGTTATATTCAGACTTAAAAATCAACACTTGCAACATTCCTTAGTCAATTTTGTTGCACATGACAATCATCCATAAACCTATGTCAATTTTTTTTTGCTTTGATGTTTATATTTTTGTTACTGACTCAATTTTGTTGTTTGATTTGATATTGATAACCCTATGTTAAAACTTTGCTATGATGTTTATAAGTTTGTTACTTATTTTTATGGAAAATATTGTGGATGTAAATTATATTTGTGGTATGAAATATTCTTAACATATTGAGGGGACACTCCACTCATTATAATATGATTGATTGTAAACTTAAATATAATATAGAAGAGTAATTATTAATAAAACTAAACCAGTGTACATTCATCTAAAACTCGATCTAACATTTTGAGGTATAAATTTTTTTATCTTATTTTTTTTACATTTAAAGAAACAATTTACACCTAGAGAAAATGGATCAACATTTGTGCTTGATAGATCATTTTGGGAATTTTGTAAATTTTCATGAAGTATTAACCAAATTTATTTTTGGACATGAATTTTTAATTACTTTCTTTTAATTTTATTTTTATTTGAAAACCAATTTGTTGAGGTGTAATTTTTTTTATCTTAAATTTTTTACATGTCTACAAAATTTTCACATCCAAAATTTTGATTTTCTCGTGAATTTATTTATTTTTTATTTGATTTTATTTTTTTTATGTTATGGACTGACATGATTTTTGTTTTTTAACATAACTTAAAAGTTATGTGACAATATCTCCTTTACACTGGGCTCTAAACACTTAGTTACTCTCATTGCAAAAAGCTTTGAACTGAAGTAATCATCATAACTTAAAAAAAATAGCTAAAATATTATTATCAATTAACTAAATAAAAATGTGATGAAATATATTTTAACATTGATAAAATATAATTTAACACTGATTAACTTTGATAAAATATAATTTAACATTAATTACAGAAAAGATTGAATATAAATTGAAATTATTAAGTAATGATAATAAATAAATAAAAATTGTTTTCGAAACGGGTATAAACTTAAATTGAAATTATTAAGTAATGATAATAAATAAATAAAAAATGTTTTCGAAACGGGTATAAACTCAAGTAGTTGTTTTGATATAAAATAAAGTAAAATCAGGTTAATGAATGAACCAAAACGATGAAATCGCGATTTGCACCATATTTATATGTGTATCTCTTATGTTCAATATGCATAAATATAAATTGAGTGTAGTATATAGTATGTTGAACCAAAATGATGAAATCGCGATTTGAACCATATAAATATGTGTATTTCTTATGTTCAATATGCATAAATATAAATTGTGTTCAATATGCATAAATATAAATTGTGAGTATAGTATATTGTTGATTGGATTTGGATAGCTACCGACAACCTCATTGTTGCCTACAGGTTGGAGAGTAGGCATGTGACAACATGGATTTTGCCTAGATGTTGGAGAGTGGGCATGTGACTACATGGAAAATGTTCATATATAAAAATGTTCATCTTAGAATAAACTTTTTTTAGTAAATAAACTTTGTACATATATTATATATTATTCTTGGATGGTTACAACAAACACACAAATACCTTTTCATCGTGACATCACAAATTTTTGTTATTATGTAGGTTGGGAAACCAATAAGGATTAGTTTGTTGAGGAAGATATTTCCATTCATAGAAAGGTTGTTAGTTGCCAAGTAGGGATTTGTTGTTCAGCAAGAGTTTGGTGCTAACGAAGGGTTATTATTTAGAGGACTATGATTTGTATACCCAATTAAGTAAGAAATTGATGTTTGTATGGTACACATGGAGGGTATGGAAGTGCAAATTATAGGTAAGGTATGGAAATATTACTTAATAGTTTGATATGCAAGATGGACAGTGTGTATAATAACGCGAGTAATGTAAGGTTGGGTTTGAGGTTGGACATAAGAGGATCTTAAAGGAGAGGGAATATTATTGGTTTGAGAAGGGATACTTTAGTTTATAAGGCCTAGGGAAGAAACTATTTAGTTACATTAATGAATAAGGTTTGAGAAAATTTGGGAAGAGGAACACACAGTCAAGCTAAAGAGGTAAGAGGTGCTTAACGGCAAGGCCTTGAAATTTGGGTTGAAGGGATATGATGAGAGTTACCTATGGAAAGACCTAATCCCTGGGTATTAATGATGGATTGATGCAACTTGGGTTATTTAGGGTAAGGATGGATTAGTCTAAGTGGATTTTTAGTTGAGTTAGAATATATTGCATCATGAGAGCTCTCGGAAATGAATACATAGTTTAAAATGAAGGGACTCTTGTCGAAACATGAGTGGAGAAGGATTGGATTGAGGAAAAGGGGTTCTTGATAGGTTAATATTGGATTGGACTATGAGGATATTTTGTTGAATTAGAATATAGTAAGTCATGAGAGCTCTTGGTAGAGAAGGAATAGTTTAATATGGAGGGAATCTTGTCAAAACATGAGTGGAGAAGGGAAAAAGAGTTGATAGATCCATGTGGGAGGAGGAAGAAAGTTCAACATTGGATGAAGAGGGTCTAACAATATGGTACGAGGAAGGAGAAACGTCCATTATATGGTGGAAAGTGTGAACTAAAGGAGGAGTCCATTAGGAGGAAGGAATCACTATGAAACATGAAGAGCAAAGGGAGTTAGACCTCCCTATGGAAAGAAACTCGGAGAGCTTGGGGTTGGCTCGATGAGATCAAGGGTCCCATGCAATTTTTTAGACCAATAGCATACCTAGGAGGGATATTGTGATATATTTAAATTTGTTAGTTAATTGGAATAAAGGTAGATGGCAGTGAACCAATGGGAGGAGGAACCAACATGGAGTTGAGAAAGATACAGATAGTGGAGCTCTAAAGTGTCACTGTGGAGAAGGAAATATATTAGGACTATTGAGGTTCCCTACTATTGTCAACAAAAACGTCATAAAGGGAAGAGTAAGGTGAGATAGCTAACCTACTCACCTTAGAAAAGTACACCTCACTTAATATCTTAGGATGGTCTCACATCCTAGGGATTTGATCGATGTTTTGATGGAATAGAACCCAAGGAATAACATCTCTAGATGACAACGATTAAAGGAAGAGGAAAGGGAAATGATAAGTACGTAGGAAAGAGTTGGTAAGCTAAGGAGGATACATCATGGAAAAGAGAAGTGATGCATCAAAAAAATAACAATGCCAAAGGTAATCACACATAAGAGAACACATTAGTGTAAACATGACAAGATATATTTCTACAATATACTCATATGCACACGAATGAGATGCACAAATATGTCAATTTTTCTATTGGAAACAAATGATCTATAGGTTATAGGTGTATAATAAAAAGTTTGAGAAAAATATTCAAATATAGGACCATTCCACAAGTCTTTTTTAGGGAATTGGATTAAAAACCAAGAAAGTGGTTTGAAACTCAATGGAATGGTCCTCAACCAATGGATTCAGTAGTAAAGATTAGGGCTTATGACTTTGGCTAAAATATATGCAAATAGGTCATGGAAAAGAAAAAATGGAGAGGGTAGTTCAAGAAAAAACAAGTATCTATGTGTCACTCAAACTGATTTTGAAAAGGTCAAAGAAGAATCTTGGGTAGGAAGAAAAGCAATAAAAAGGTTGGTATTATGGATCATGTTTATCCTAAAGTCTGCTAACTAGACTACAGGGTAGCAGTGTTTAGGCACCTCAGATTTTAAGGACTATTTTTGTGGTTTTATGGATAACAATATAAAAGTCAAGAGTATAAAAACAAGTACAGAGACACAAAAATATGAAAAACATCAGATAATACATGCATAAGGACAAGATTTTACAAAAGGAATGACAGGTACAACTTTTAGGATCCAGGAGATAGGTTTCAAAGCATATAAATACAAAGAATAAACAAACAATTCATTCACTGCATCCTATGTAAAAGTACAGGTGCTCAAAATAACATTTCAAACGACATTTAAGCATAAATATCCACTTTCCAACACAGGAATCTAGATAGAAAACATCTATATAAACAAAAAATGCAAACAAGGGTTCAAACAGAACCACAGAATATCAACACAATATAAAGTTTAAAACCTAGCTCTAAATAGATAATAAGTCATTCATCAAGCAAAGAATTTCTTACACAGATAAAGTATTGCAGAACTGTACAAGCTCCAAGCATATGTCAACCCTCATGTGTCTCACTTTGTTCAACCAAAATATTACAATATATAGGAAAAGGGTAAGATCAAAAGTTTGTTTGTAGATCCACCTTTTAAGGTTTTAACTTCCAAAAATAGAAAACATATCTAACTGGAAAGATTTAATCTAGCTAAGTATGACAAGTGTCAAATCTACATTAAACTAGAGATCATATCAAAGTCTTCTTGTTGCCTCAACCAACGCATGTGCCTTTCTTTGCAATCTGTTGAGTTCCTTCTGCATATTACTCATCCTCTTTTTGATCTCCTCTTTATCTTTCACAAGCCGGACATTCTGCTCCTGCACCACTTTCCTTCTCTTTACTGCCTCCTCTGCTACTTGTATTAACTCTGAGTAGTTTTTACTCACTTCCTGTAGGTCTTGCTTTAACATCTTGTTGGATTTCATTAGACCATCATTAATCTGATTAATATGTTTATTTTGAATTCTGAAATGATTGATTTCTCTTCTTTCTTTATCCTGTTCAAATTCTTTCATATCATACTCTGAATCTTCACCTGCAATATTTTCCTCATTAAAATCTGTAACAATTTCCTCATTGAAATATGCTTTCCTTTTTTATGATTCACCAATTTCTACTTCAGAAAACAATGATGTTGTATTTCCTTCCATATTTTCATCATTAAAATTGTAAAGACAATTCTTAGGAACTAGATCTGGAACCTTTCTCAAACTTTGATCAATATTATTTAGAACTTGATTTAATGTTGATTCTAACTTCTTTGATTGTTTACCCTCTTCATCATCACTTGAGCAATCCTGCACATTTATAATTTGATCTTTATTAATCTTAGGATCTAAATTTGCTTTCATGTTCAATATCAGCTTATTTACAGGTCGTGTCTTTGGCCTAAAATATACTTTGAGTGTCTTAGATGAACATTCTATAGGTTTTGAGGGTTTACTAAGAGAAAAACTAGAGTCTGATTTTTTTTAACTAAATCCATTTCATCAACGGGATTCATGACTGAACTGCAATTTTTTAACTCCTCTGGATTCTTTTGTTCAACATTTGCAGGTGTCTAAATTTTTATTTCCTTTTCAGGAACTTCATCTCTATGGTGGTCTTTGGCTTCATTCTCAGACAAGGGTTTTGCCTCTGTACTAACAGGAATATTCATGGTCCTTTTCCTAAAAGGGTTTTGTTTTCTTTTACCCTCTTTCCCTTCCTTAAACTTAATTTTGAAACTCGACCAGAATAAAAAATGAGACCAGGATCTTTCATTTTTCTCTAACTCTTGAGAAATTAACAGTTTGACTAGGCCATGGTGAAAGATACTATTGCCAAAAGAATCAAGGTGATTACGAAACCTAATGGCCATTTTACCCAAACTTTTCAACAAGTAATAAGGTAGGTTTAATTTCTTTGTACCTGATATATGTTGCAAAAAACACATATGATAGCAATAGATGGTTTCAAAACTTCCTCCACACGTCACATATCTGTGTATGATGTGTAAAACATCACACCATTCCTCAAGCAGAAAAAACCCTTTGAATCCCTTGACTCCAGTTGGGGTTTTTATGCGCAGGTAGAAGAAACTGACTGCAATCTTCATCAATAGATTGTATTTTATACCATTTTTTCTCCCTCAAGAATGATACCAATGACCTGTGTAATAGTTTCTTTTTTCACTGCAAACCCAAGACCACCAATCTTCACTCTTAATCCATTAAAATTTTGGCAAAAAGATCTTGTAACCCCTATGTGATACTCCCCAATTCTTTCAAACATAGCATACCATCCAGCTTCTTTCACTTTTTCAACAGCTAATGGGATTTTCTGCACCCATTCAACATTATGGGGTTCGATCCTGAGCACGTGACCACTAGAATGAGGTTTCCTACCTAACTCCATGGCCAAATCTGAAATCGTTGATGCAGCATTTGAAATAGAACCTTGAGAAGAATGCATAAAAAACCCTTCTTACAGATCAAACACCATATCATCTTGAACTGAGAGAGTACGGGATATTAGGTTCCAAATGATTTTAAAATGTGTAGTGGTACAAGTGTTCTTCCTATTATGACTCAGAGCCAACTGTTGGCTCTCTAACAGGAACAAACTCCAAAATCTAATCACTTCATGATTGTACCCTACACAAAAACCTAACTTCGACAAGTTGGTAGTGTGCATGCATTTGAATAATGAAATGCGCTGCTAGCTTATGTTAAACATAGGTAATACATTATTAAACCCTAACTTTGCATATATTATGAAAATACTTTAATCTATAGGAGCTTAAGTTTTAAAACTTAAAATATTTGTAAATGCACAAGATATTTAAAAATGAAATCAAAGCAGTCCAAACTTTAGGAAAATGAGAAAATCAATCAAAGGATAAAAAGTCTAAGGTAAACAATAGGCCTAGGGAAGATAGCTAACAGACCTAGGACAAACAATGGCTCCATCTTGGGGATGGCACTTCCCTGTGATTTTCCAAGAACTGTAGACCAAGTGCCTTATTTCCTGTCAACTATTACTGATCCATTGGGCTATGGAGTCTTATTTGAACAAAATTGAAACTCGTCGGTATTTACAATGTGAATAATACCCTTCATATCTTATTTGGTATAAAAATGCTTCAAAAATCGCCCATTGGCTGGGCCTGTTAGTTCATCACCTTCCAAATTCTGTAAAACAAATGTATTGTTTTCCAAACTTCTGACAATTCTGAAAGGTCCTAGCCATAGATGATCAAACTTACCATGTTTTGATTTCTCATCTCTTCGTGCATCCCATCTAAGCACCAAATCATAAGGAAAGAAATTATCTTCTTTGACTCTTTTATCAAAACTCTATTTTATGTTATCTTTGTATATATGAGCCTTTTTAACAAGCATTTCTCTTTCCTGCTAAAGTTCAATCATCTGAAAAATTCCGTGTTCTACCTCATTTGGTTCTTCAACATTATCTTGCATAAAATTCATAACATGGAGACCCAACTGAACAAGAAAAACTGCCTATGTTCCATATACAATCTGGAAAGGAGAAGTACCAATAGCCTTTTTGTGGTAATACGATCAACCCAAAGGGAATATTTCAACTAACTGTCTCGTGCTTTTTTATTCTTTGATAGCAACTTCTTAATAGTGTTTATAATTTTTTTTGTTTGTGGACTCTGCCAAGCCATTACCTTATGGGAAATATGGAGGCGAATGTTTCAAAAGAAACCCATGTTTTTCACAGAAATGGACCATATTCTGGGATTTGAAAGCAGGAGCATTGTTTGTAACCAACTTTCTAGGGCAACCAAATCTACTCAAAATGTTTTCCTCCAAGAAATTAATTATAACTTGACCAGTTGCTTTTCTGGTAGGAATTGCTTCTACCCATTTTGTAAAGAAATCAGTAGCTGTCAGAATATAACCGTGTTTCCCACTGGAATGTGGATTGATCTCCCCTATAAAATATAACCCCCACTGGTGGAAAGGGGCTTCAACTAAAATAGTTTTAAGAGGCAAAGAAAGCAATTTCTATTTACCTGCAAACTTTTGGCATTCAACACAAGCTCTTACATGTGAAAATACATATGAAAATATCTTTGGCCAATAATATCCTGCTCACATAATCTTAAACGCCGTGGCCTTCCAATAACGGTGCCCACCACAAACTCATTCATGCATTTCATGTGTAAATATAGCTTCATCTTCTTCCTTATCAACACATCTAAGAAGAATACCTACAGGTTCTTTCCAAAATTGATTATGTCCAGAAATACAGTAATGCAAGGCTTTTAACTTCAAGGATCTGAATTCTCCTTTGTCTAAATCTCGTGGAGATTGTAGAAACAAAAGGAAATATACTATATCACCATACCAAGCTGATTCAACATATTTCTGGAAAATATGTTATTTTTCCTCTTCATGCTGAGAATTTTCTCCTTCGGATACTTCATTAAACACAGCATTCAATCCCAATGCTTGGAAATTAGAATCTGTAAGCAATTTTGCCAAGTTTAGTTGGCTTGATCTCAATGACACATTCCATTATTTTTGCTATCCAACGACCCATTTTCCCTTCAGATTCATGTTGTGTTAAGATCTCCTTTATTGTTGCATTAGGAACATATGCTAAAAAAATTTAATGCAGTAAGTAAATTCTGAAAAACTTAACGGCTTTAACAAGTGCATAAGCCTGTTTCTCCAAAATGTTGTACTTGATCTCTGAGTCCCTTAAACCTTACTAAAAATGAAATGGGTTGTTCAAGAACCTCTGTATTCTTTTGCAACATTACTACTGTTATACTATATTTAGAAGCAAAAAAGGTAATGAAGCCTTTAGAAAAGTCAGGCCTTACCAAAACAAGTGCTTCTGTGAGCGCTTGTTTTATTCTTTCAAAATATAATTTTGCTTCTAGATTCCATTTCACTTCTTGATCCTTTCTCAGCATCTTAGTTATTTGCTTGACAATCTTTGCAAAGTTAGGAATAAACCATCTGAGAAAATTGATTTTCCCAATAAAGGACTGGATTTCTTTTTTATTCCTGGGAATAGTAATTTTCAGAATTGCTTTCATACACTCTGGGTCAATCTTAATACCATCTGCCGAGACAATATGACCAAATTTTTTTCCTTCCTACATGGAAAAATGAGATTTCTTCGAGTTCAGAGACAAACCAAATTTCCAGCATTTCAAAAAGGTTTATTCAAGGTGCTTAAAATGACCTTCATATGAATCTGAAAACATTGTTATGTCATCTAGATAAATCACCCCAAATGTCTCCCCTTCACCCACAAATGTTATTTCCATAGCCCTTTGAAACGCTACACCTATGTTTATTTAAAAAAATGGCATTTTAGCATACATAAAAGTTCCCCAGGGGGTGGTAAAAGAAGTTTTATCTCTATCTTATGGATGAACAACAATTTGGTTGTATCCGAAGAACCCATCTATCATTGATATCCTCTGAGATCCAACTACCTTTTGCAAGATCTGATCTATCTTACGCACAGGGTAATTATCTTTTAAAGAGGATCTGTCCAGGTTACGAAAATAAACACATAACCTAATCTCACCATTTTTCTTTTGAACGAGAACCAGATTTGCAACCCAAGTGGAATACCAAAGAGGTACTATAATTTTTGCATCCAACAACTTCTTCACCTCCTTTTCAATCACTGGTAATAATGCTGGATTGATTCTTTGAGTTTCTGTCAGAAGGGTTTAGTATCAAGTTTTAAAGGGATCTTTTGTTGGATAATGCTAGTATCATAGGTTTTGAGATCCTCATACGACCAAGCAAATATATCCACAAATGTTTTTAGCAAATTGATATACCTCTTTTTACTCTCTTATGTCAGTAGCTTATAAATTTTAATGATCTTAGGTTGACTTTCAGTTCCAAAGTTGTAGCTACTAACACTTTCCTCAAAATATTGTACAGTTGGTTTTGCTAAAGTATCATCTTTTAGAAACAACCTTTCTAGTGGAACTAAACCCTTTTGAATGAAATTTCCTTTGAGTTCAATAATTTTATGATCAACAATTGATTATTTTGTAAAAGAAGGAAATTCATCCACATCATCATCTTGTTCTTCATTAATCTAAGAATTTGAAAACTCAGCTGTTAATTCCAAGAATTTCTTGATTTCTAGATCATCCTGAAACACTCTCCAATGCTTTATGTTATCAGGAATTGAAGGCCTATGCCTAACTTCGATTGGATACCTGAGTTGAGTATTTTACGGGACTTTGAAAAATGTTGCTGCTAGAGCCAAAGAGTCTGCTGTCTGATTTTGATCTCTAGGAATGAAGGAAATATTAAATGTTGAAAAAAATTATCCATTAAATCCCATACTTCATTTCTATAAACTTTTAACAACTGCTGCTTTACCTTATAAACATTTCTGACCTGCTGAACCACTAACTCAGAGTCACCAAAAACAACCACCTGTTGAATTCCCAAATCCTTTGTAGCTCTCAGTCCCAATACTAATGCTTCATATTCTGTTGTATTGTTAGTTGTCTGGAATTCTAATTTATACATCAAACAAACATTTTCCCCGCCAGGAGAAATGAGAACAATTCCAGCTCCTGCTCCTTCCTTAGATGAAGAACCTTCAAAGTACATATGCCACAATTCATCTTGTTTTTCAATACTATGATAAACTGGTACTTCCTTTTCTACTTGCAAAACACTAGATGTTTCTTCATTGCTAAAATGCAACATACAGAATACCAAGTCTTCTTCCATAGCATAGATTGGATGACTTGTTGGATTATTGTTGTCACTTACCAAGTAATCCAACTACACTTCTCTGTATAACCTCGTTTGTTCTCCCCCAAATATTGGAATAGTAGCATAGGACAAATCCATCTGCAAAGTACCTCTCACTCTTTTTACTTAGGTGCAATATCAGCAACAACCACATCTGTAACGTCCCTGACCCTCCGACCGACGAAGAGGACACTACCATAACACTATCTACCCGAGGATTTAGCCCCATAAAATGTAAAATAAAATGCATTGAACCAAGATACACAGATGCACAAAGAATTAACATTCAGCGAAAGCAATTACATTTAATTCAAGCATTCAACACATTTTAACATGTTCATCGTAATTCATATAAATAGTACAGTTGCATGGGTGATTACATAGGAATACTTATCTTCGAATGAAGCTTCCTGCAACTAGCTATGCCACTACAACGTTCCACCCAACCATAGGCGAGTGTGTTCCTTAATCTCTCAGCAACACTGCCACCCCTAAGCTGGGCATGATTTCCCCAAGGAAAAGGAAACTAAGCAGGCTCACACATAGCCAAAGATATGTCAAGACTCAGCCAAGCCAATACAGTTGGGTTTATCAAGCGAAGAGTACACAACAACACATAACCAAGACAACAAGTGGGGTTTATCAGGTTATCAGGAAATGGAAGCATTGTCTGCTAAGCTAGTGGGCTCACGGAAGAGCTAAGGATGCCTACACCAGAACTAGCTTGACTCCTAAGGCATCCACACACACCCAACACAAGGAATCATTCCCTTCTTTGTTGCACAGTCCCTCATGCCATGACTTCCCTTCTAGTGTTATTCAAGGGGTGTAGAGAAGAGATACATCCCTCTAGCTCTATCTATGAGGCTCCTACAAAACACTAGGTTTGTCAAGCAGACTGATTTCCACTCCTACATAGTCCAAAGATCAAATCCTGTGCACACACAACAAAAGAACCAGCACAACAATTCACAGATCTAGGGTCTAAGGGAAAACATCACAGAACAAAACCGGAATGGAAACTTGGGTACTACACAACTCCGACTAATCAATTCGATTACTAATTCATTCTTGGCCCTATCGTGGCCAAAATGACTCAACCACAAACTCATTGCAACCCAAAATCATGGGGAAACCAGCAGCGACTCCTTAGCTTGGAAAACAGTGGAGAAATGTCACAAAAAACCTTGGGGAAGAAACCCAATTACAGATCATCACCCAAAATGGAATTCTCAGCCTGAGGAGAGTGAAGAACGACTATCCACGAGAGGTAAAACCACCCTTACAACAAAATCCCAAAAAATGAAATTTACTCATAGCCAAATCGTGAACGTAAGGCAGCTCTTCCAGTTCTCTACGTGAGTTAAATATACACAGCCAATCCCAAAATCGTAAATGCCATACACAAGAGAATCGTGAAGGTCCAAAAAATGGTTCCCATCTCTCTGCGTGAGTGAAAATAGAAGAATATGTCCTGGTCTCTTCATGCCCAAGTGAGGGTGAATGTGGGCAAGGACTGACAATCCTTTCGCACACCACTACCCATGCAAAACATTTTCCCAAGCAATAACTTCCCCCAACTAACTCCAGAGAATTTAATTTGGTAGTTGACTAATTGATGGGTTCTCCTATTGACATGTGGCTTTTCCCTATTGGCCCTAAAGGTTAAATAATTCCCCCTCCTTATCTTTAGGAAAATCATGCCCTTTTCATTATGGTTGCATTGACATAGGTGGTTGTGGGTCTTTTAATTAAAATGCAGTTTTACATGATGCCAAAATTAATATATGCCAGATAGCACGATATACCATCTGCAACAACTTTAATCATCGGAACATAAAACAATTAAATCGATGGTGGGACTTTTTCCTTTAGCTCCACACCACGATAAATTACAATATATACATCATATACATTTTTAACGCAAACAGGGTCAAAACCGGGGTGTTACATTCCCCTCCTCCTTCAACAGCACTGTCCTCAGTACTTTACAAAATTGAACAAAATGCTACACTGGTATCACCTCAATGGTCCGCAGAATTGAAAAAAAATGGATGTACCAATAGCATGGAATCCTCCAGCTCCCACGTAGCCTCTTCAAGACCGTAGTGCTCCCATTGCACCTTTACCTTCCCTATGGCTCAGTTTCGGAGCATTGTGACCTTCCTGTCAAGGATGCGCATTGGCTCGATTTGGAACTCTCCCTCGGGTTCCACCTGAATCACATCTCAATTTATCACATGGTTAGGATCATGTACATATTTATTAAGCAAAGAAACACGAAAAACATTATGGTCTCTAGTGCTAGCAGGAAATGCAAGTCTTATGCAACTGGTCCTATTCTTTCAAGCACTTCGAACGGCCCACAATTTCTTGGTGACAGCTTGGCACAACTTCCAAGCTTCAAGGAAGTCTTCTTTGCCCTCACTCTGAGGTAAACATGATCCCCAACATTGAACTCTATGTTCACCCTATGCTTATCTGCATAGATTTTTTGTCTGTACTGAGCTGCTTTCAGATTCTGCCTGATCCTTACAACCTCTTACTCCATTTCCTTGAGAAATTATGGACCAAGCACAACCCTGTTTACTAGATTATCCCAAGTCACTGGTGTCCTACACCTTCTTCCATACAAAGCTTCATATGGACTCATCCCCAAGGATGCTTGTTGCCCATTGTTATAAGAAAACTCTACCAAGTGTAAGTAATCATCCCACTTGGTTGGCTTATCCATCACATACATGGGAAGCATGTCTTCAAGCACTTGATTTACTCTCTCTATCTCTCCACCAATCTGAGGATGGTAGGCAGTGCTGAAGTTCAACTTTGTACCCAAATCTACAAACAACCCCTTCCAAAAATTGGAAGTGAACTTGACATCTCTGTCAGAGACTATTGCCTTAGGCAATCCATGCAATTTGAAAATCTCCTTCATGAAGATCTTTGCAATGTCATCAATCTTATGCGTAGACTTCACCGGTATAAAATGTGCTGCTTTGGTCAACTTGTCCACCACAACCATGATGGAATCATGTTGTCTCCAAGTCATTGGCAATCCTGTAATAAAATCCATGGAAATAACCTCCCATTTCCATTCTGGCACTGGCAAAGGCTGCAACAAACCTGTGGGGTGTTGATGCTCAACCTTTACCTACTGACATTTCGTGCACCTTGAAATATATTCATCCATGTCCTTTTTCATTCCTGGCCAAAAGTACTGCTTTCTGGCTATAGCAATTGTCTTCTGATATCCTGGGTGACCAGAATATGGAGCTTGATGGAATTCATCCATAACAAATCACCTCAAATCTGCTACATTGGGAATATAAATTCTACCTTTATAAGTAAGAATTCCATCTTCTTCCAATTTATACCCCTCATACCGCTTCTCAAGACTTTGCTGCTGCAATTTGTCTTTTACCTGCACATACATTTCATCTTCAGCAGTATGACTAACAATTTGTTGTCTCAAATCTGATTGGCAAATATTGAGAGATGCCACATGCATTTCCTGCACCTTCCTGCTGAGCGCATCAGCTACCTTATTCTCTTTTCCCTTTATGTGCTTTATTTCAAAATCAAACTCACATAAAAACTCCAGCCATCTCGGTTGCCTAACATTCAGAGTAGGCTGATCAAACAAATATTTCAGACCACAATGGTCTTTCCTTAGCTCAAATGTTCTGCCCATCAAGTAATGCCTCCACATCTTGAGAGGGTGTACTATGGCTGCAAGTTCTAGATCATGAGTGGCATAGTTCTTATCACGCTCCTTCAGATTTCTTGACTCATAACATATCACATGGTTGTCTTGCATAAGGACTCCTCCAAGTCCTTATCCACATGCATCGGTACACACCACAAAATCTTTCTCTGGGTTTGCAACTTTCAATACTGGTGCATTGGTGAGAAGACTCTTCAACTGCTGGAAGCTTCCTTCACACCTTAATGTCCATTCAAAATTTATCCCCTTCTTTTGCAAAGAGGTGATGGCATGTGCAACTTTGGAGAATCCTTCAATGAATCTTTGGTAGTATCCTACAAGTCCCATAAAAGATCTTACATCTGTGACATTTCTTGGAGTAGGCCAATTCATAATGGCTTCAATCTTTTCAGGGTCCACAGATATACCCTCTTATGAGATAATGTGACCCACATACTGAATTCTATCTCTATAGAAATCACACTTACTCAGCTTTGCATACAGTTGATGCTCCATGAGCAATTGCAATGTCAATCTCAAATGCTCTTCATGCTCTTCCTCATTGATGGCATTGACTTTGGCTAAAATATATGCAAATAGGTGATGGAAAAGAAAAAATGGATAGGATAGTTCAAGAAAAAATAGGTATCTATGTGTCACTCAAACTGCTTTCGAAAAGGTCAAAGAAGAATCTTGGATAGGAAGAAAAGCAATAAAGAGGTTGGTATTATGGATCATGTTTATCCTAAAGTATGCTAACTAGACTACAGGGTAGCAGTGTTTAGGCAGCTCAAATTTTAAGGACTGTTTTTGTGGTTTTATGGATAACAATATAAAAGTCAAGAGTATAAAAACAAGTACAAAGAAACAAAAATCTGAAAACATCACATAATACATGCATAAGGACAAGATTTTACAAAAGGAATGACAGTACAACTTTTAGGATCCAGGAGATAGGTTTCAAAGTATATAAATACAAAGAATAAACAAACAATTCATTCATTGCATCCTATGTAAAAGTACAGGTGCTCAAAATAACATTTCAAACAACATTTAAGCATAAATATCCACTTGCCAACATAGGAATATAGATAGAAAACATCTATATAAACAAAAAATCCAAACAAGGGTTCAAATAGAACCACAGAATATCAACACAATATAAAGTTTAAAACCTAGTTCCAAATAGATAATAAGTCATTCATCAAGCAAAGAAGTTCTTACACAGATAAAGTATTGCAGAACTGTACAAGCTCCCAGCATATGTTGACCCTCATGTGTCTCACTTTGTTCAACCAAAATATTACAATATATAGGAAAAACGTAAGATCAAAAGTTTGTTTGTAGATCCACCTTTTAAGGTTTTAACTTTAAAAAATAGAAAACGTATCTAACTGGAAGGATTTAATCTAGATGTTAGTACTAGAAATTGTTCCCAGACTACAAGAGAACAAGCCAACACAATCTCAAAAATCACAATAAAGTAAAATAGGGTTTTTAGGGTTTTCAAGGTTTTTTGGTTGAGCAGTTTGAAGACAAGATGGAAAACATTCATAAAACCAAAGTAAACACTAAATCATGAGCATTGAATGGCTGATATGCATAACATATAAACCATAATCCAACAGAAAACAAAATACTGAATTTCACCCATAGTTGGCAAGCATTCCAAGCATAAAAACATTAAACAAGAAATGAATATACCAGCTGAGTAACTAACACAAGTTATAAATGAAACCAGTCAATAAACTGAAGGGCATATAGTGCATATATTTCATAATTCAGTCCTCAAAAAACACATAAGAGTCTTTACTTAGCTCATAAACCAGCCTGATAGCCTCCCCTTGTCAACAAAAAATCAAACCCCTTGTCTTCTTTCAGACTTACATTTATCTTACTTTTCAAAATTAGTTGAATAACTGAACTATAACTGTTTTTAAGACTACCTATCAAATAGATCAATTTAAAACATCTTTACAAAAAATAAAATAACTTTTCAAACTTAACTAATAACTAACTTTCTTGATTAACTTCACAAATCTTTAGCTGCTTCAGCAAGTAAAGCAATTCCTTCCAAGGCTTGAGATTTCCTTCTTGCCTTCAATTGATCTGTCTCCATGTCTGCAATCCTCCTTGTTAGCTCTTCATTATGTTGTTGCAGGTCCTGGATGGTTTGCTTTAATTCTGTGAATTGACTTTCTGTTTGCCTTTTCCTTTTCAATGCTTCTCTTGAAATTGTGATCAACTCTTGGTAATGACTGTTAACTTCCTCTAAATCTTCTCTAAGTCTCCTGTTTGTTGTAACTAGCCCATCATTAGCTTCTTGAATATACTCAATTTGATACTTTTACTGCTTAATACTTCTTTGTAGGTTTTCTTTTTCCGAATCAATAGATTTGTCTCCTGCTGCTGTTTGCATGCCTTCTGGAGTCCAAGGAATTTTTAGTTTCTTATAAATTTCCTCATCCTTTTCCATAAGTTCTATGGATGTTATAGGAAACCCTGGATGTTCTTCACTTTCAACTTTGCATGGAACTTTTTCTTCAACCATCTCCTTCTTCTCTAAACAAGAACTCTTTACCTCGCTTTATTGCTGCTCTTGAAACATTTGATTTCGAATCTACAGAAATATATCAGAGATCTTGCTATCAGTCATGACAGATTTTCCTTTTGATTCTATTGAGTTTTTACCTTTATTACCATCTTCACCATCATTCAATTTGTCTTCAAATGATGAATCATCTATCACAGTCACTTTTTCTTTAGCCAATTTGGGACTCAACAATTTTTTCATATTTAACCTAAGTTTATTCTTAGGTCTTGTTTTAGGTCTCCAGACTGATACAATCTCTCCCAACATCTTCAGAGTCTTTCCTTGATGAGTGATTGAGGCAAACTCAGCAACTTTCATTTTTCTCCTTTTTGACATTGCTTCCTCATCACACTGAGTGTGAAGCTCTTGCTCAACATAAACCCTAGCTTCATTAGTCACAGGAATTTTATCATCACCAAATAAATATTTTTCATCTTCCTCTGATAGTACTGTGATAGGGCTTTGATTTTGCACCTCAATATATTTTTTTACATCTTGAATTGTTTATGCAGGTACAACCTCTACAACAGGTTCAACTTCTTTAATTTCTGACTGTAAAGTCTTTCTCTCATTTTCATTAACTCGTTGTTTAAATTCAGAGTTTTTATTTTCCTGGTTTAAGGCTTCTTCTAGTTTAACATTTTCTTCATCCTTTACTATTACCTTTTTTCTAAGCTTCTTAATCAAGTTCTGCCCTTAATCTATCTTTTTTCTCTGAGACTGTTCCTCCTAATCAGTCTTGAATCCTGACCAAAATATAAAATGCTCCTAAGTCTTTTCCCTTTTCTATAACACATTGCTTATGATGAGCTTAATAAGTCCATGGTGAAAAACAAACCGCTTTGTATGATATTGGTGCTCTCTTACCCTACATGACATCTGTTAAAATGACCAATTTGAGCACTGGAATATGGTTATTTCAATGGTCAAGTGTCGAATTGCATGCTCCACCTGTCTCTAACCGCTTAAACCACTCCAGCCAGCAGTTGCTGAATGCCCTAATTTCTCGTTTAGTTACAAAATATTGATTTCTCAGCATTGTCTTCTCACCATGATCTTCACTTCTTTCTCATGTCCTTCAGATAAAAAACATAATCCCAAATAGCTTTGTCTCATTATACTCCACTGTCATCATTATACCTGCTCTGCATGAAATCGTCACGATCTCGCCCTTTTGATGATCATCCACCAGTTTCAGTGATTAAACTATGAAAGACGCGTATCAAATGCATCATATAATGTGATTGACACCTTAGATATGAGAATCCCAAAGAAATTGGACCGAAAAAATGATGATTTTAGCTCGTGCTATTTTCTTGTAGAGCTCTAGTGTATCTGTTTTTGTCTTGCGCTACAAGAAAGTCCAATTTAATGATTTCACAATATTAAGCAAATGATATGAGTTTGCACTTGGTTTAGGGGTCAATATTTAACTTTTATGCTATTTATAAAACTCTTTAATCCATGTATGCCTTATAAAACCCCTCAATTATAAAATCAAAGCAAAATTTGTAAAACTAAGCTAAGAAATAAAAAATCATGAAAATTAAAAGTTTAAACTTAAAATTGACCCTATCAACAAAATTTTCTAGAAACAAAAAGTAAAAGCAAGGTTCAAAATATGAATAAAAGCATGAAAACAATGGAAGAAAAAAACATGACCTAACATCTGGCTCCTGCTGCAGGATGAAGTCCTCCTTGTGAGGCTTCAAGAACCTGTAGACTAGTGCCTTCTGTAACCAAAACTGCCTGCTTTTCTGCAAAACATCCATTGGGCTATGGAGTCTTTATTCAATCCTTCACACACTGATATACACAATGAAAATCAAATCTCTTTCTTTGAGGAACCTTCCATTTACTGAATCAAATTGTAATCCCATTTCCAATGTAACCAGGAAAGAATTTCATCAACCCACCAAAACTTGTTTCCAACTCCGAATATATATATAATCAGAAATATTGGAAAACATGAAGAGCAAAGATCTAACAACTTATACTCACTTTCATCAAATAGTGTCTCTAAAATAATAGATTTATAACTTAGTATTGACTCTAAATAATCTACCATTGGATCATAAAAATTTCCAGAAGTTACCTCTTCCTGTTCTATGAAAAAGATAGGTTGTCCATAAGAATATTTTGTTCCATGAATATCAAGCAAGCATTGGTGATAAAAGACATCAGGATCAGCCTGAATTTGCTCTGGAATTTTTTGGACAGTATCATCAATAATGCCAACAAGCTGAACCTCCTTTTCCACACTGTCTTCAAATGGATAACTATCATCCATTGGATTTGGTTGTTCAAGGATAATGGACTGAATGCATTCCTGAATCTGCTGATCAGATTGTGCCATATCACACACCTCACACATTTCTGGGTCTTTCTTTTCAATTTCATCATCATATTTATTAAAAATTAGAGCATCTTCATAATGGTTTTGAACAGCAGATTTATCATAACCATGAATATAAGAAACTTCTGAAAAAATGCGAACAGCCTGGCTTTCATTGATTTTAGTATCAAAACAAAAAGGAATAGAGTATAATTCATCACATAATTCTTGTCTTGGAACCCTAATCTCTTCATCATAACGAGGAGCATTCTAGGAAATTTCGAATGATGATGCTGAAGATTCGTATTTTTCTTCAATACAAAACTGATCTTTAACACAACATTGATTTCCAACAGTTTGTTGAACAAGAGATTGATCTTCAACGAGATTAGCATTCAAATGTTTATTAAGACTATTGAAATCATTATGAGAATATTCCAAACTATCTCTGCTAATCTCATCACTAGAATAATCTTCAACCTGACCTAAAACAACAACTTGATTATTGTAATGATCATGGAATTATTCCTTGACAACAGTATCTGAAAATGTTACCTCTTAATCTTCAACAAATTCAGAAACTTCAACTTCTTCATGATATGTTTTGAATCCTTGATTATACTTATCATCATGATTTTTTGAATAAAAAATTGTGTTATAAAAATCAGCCTGCTCACAACAATCTTTAAAAAAGAATTCAGTTGAGAACACATACTTACAATGTTTCTGAAAACATTTGTGGAATTCTTTCAGTGAGGAAATGCTAGCAGTGGGAAGAGAAAAATGCCATTCTCGTGCATCTTGCTCGAGTGAATACATGAACATCTTCATGAGCACATCTTCATGTTGTATATTTAACTGAACCATATATTGATGAAATATGATGAGGTGATCTGAAGGATTATCCTCTTTGCTTTCTCTAAACCGTGGAAGACAATCTCCCCAAACATCCATAGTAGGTACTGGATTTGGAAAACCTAGAACATCAAAAAAATTGAAAGGTGCAAACCTTCGAGCCAGAATGGCTTCCATGGACTTCGGCCTCTGCATCTTGAACTAGTGGAGTCGCCAATTGATTTGTCAAGATAGATTTTGTTTTTCCTCCTCGGAAAGAGGAAGGGGTGGCAGTAGGTCAAATTAATTAGGGCTGCATAAAGCTGGGGATGACTGAGACCTTTTAATTTTCCTAGTTGTTTTCAAAATCTGTTCTAAGTCTAAAACACCTAGCTGTAAAGGTGAACTAGGTCTGTTTCTTGTTCCAACTCCCTTAGTAGCCACTGTGAAAAACTGGTGAAAAGTAGTCTTCAAGATTTGTCGGTTTAAGTTCACCTCTTAAAACCAGTGAAATGATAAGTATCCCAGGGAAAAAAATAGGTTTTCAAATGTGTTCCCCGTCAACGGCGCCAAAGATGTTAGTGCCAGAAATTGTTCCCATACTACAAGAGAACAAGCCAACACAATCTCAATAATCACAATAAAGTAAAATAAGTTTTTAGGGTTTTCAAGGTTTTTTGGTTGAGCAGTTTGAAGACAAGAGGGAAAGCATTCATAAAACCAAAGTAAACACTAAATCATGAGCATTTAATGGCTGAGATGCATAACATATAAACCATAATCCAACAGAAAACACAATACTGAATTTCACCCATAGTTGGCAAGAATTCCAAGCATAAAAACATTAAACAAGAAATGAATATACCAGCCGAGTAACTAACACAAGTTATAAATTAAACCAGTCAATAAACTAAAGGGCATATAGTGCATATATTTCATAATTCAGTCCTCAAAAAACACATAAGAGTCTTTACTTAGCTCATAAACCAGCCTGATAGCCTCCCCTTGTCAGCAAAAAATCGAACCCCTTGTCTTCTTTCAGACTTACATTTATCTTACTTTTCAAAATCAGTTGAATAACTGAACTCTAACTGTTTTTAAGACTACCTATCAAATAGATCAATTTAAAACATCTTTACAAAAAATAAAATAACTTTTCAAACTTAACTAATAACTAACTTTCTTGATTAACTTCACAAATCTTTAGCTGCTTCAGCAAGTAAAGCAATTCCTTCCAAGGCTTGAGCTTTCTTTCTTGCCTTCAATTGATCTGTCTCCATGTCTGCAATCCTCCTTGTTAGCTCTTCATTATGTTGTTGTAGGTCCTGGATGGTTTGCTTTAATCCTGTGAATTGACTTTCTGTTTTCCTTTTCCTTTTCAATGCTTCTCTTGAAACTGTGATCAACTCTTGGTAATGACTATTAACTTCCTCTAAATCTTCTCTAAGTCTCTTGTTTGTTGTAACTAGCCCATCATTTGCTTCTTGCATATACTCAATCTGATACTTTTACTGCTTAATACTTCTTTGTAGGTTTTCTTTTTCTGAATCAATACATTTGTCTCCTACTGCTGTTTGCATGCCTTCTGGAGTCCAAGGAATTTTTAGTTTCTTATAAATTTCCTCATCCTCTTCCATAAGTTCTATGGATGTTATAGGAAACCCTGGATGTTCTTCACTTTCAGCTTTGCATGGAACATTTTCTTCAACCATCTCCTTCTTCTCTAAACAAGAACTCTTTACCTCACTTTATTGCTGCTCTTGAAACATTTGATTTTGAATCTCCAGAAATATATCAGAGATCTTGCTATCAGTCATGACAGATTTTCCTTTTTATTCTATTGGGTTTTTACCTTTATTACCATCTTCACCATCATTCAATTTGTCTTCAGATGATGAATCATCTATCACTGTCACTTTTTCTTTAGCCAATTTGGGATTCAACAATTTTTTCATATTTAACCTAAGTTTATTCTTAGGTCTTGTTTTAGGTCTCCAGACTGATACAATCTCTCCCAACATCTTCAGAGTCTTTCCTTGATGAGTGATTGAGGCAAACTCAGCAACTTTCATTTTTCTCCTTTTTGGCATTGCTTCCTCATCACATTGAGTGTGAAGCTCTTGCTCAACATAAACCCTAGCTTCATTAGTCATAGGAATTTTATCATCACCAAATAAATATTTTTCATCTTCCTCTGATAGTACTGTGATAGGGCTTTGCTTTTGCACCTCAATATATTTTTTTACATCTTGAATTGTTTATGCAGGTACAACCTCTACAACAGGCTCAGCTTCTTTAATTTCTGACTGTAAAGTATTTCTCTCATTTTCATTAACTCGCTGTTTAAATTCAGAGTTTTTATTTTCCTGGTTTGAGGCTTCTTCTAGTTTAACATTTTCTTCATCCTTGACTATTACCTTTTTTCTAAGCTTCTTAATCAAGGTCTACCCTTTATTTATCTGTTTTCTCTAAGATTGTTCCTCCTGATCAGTCTTGAATCCTGACCAAAATATAAAATGCTCCCAAGTCTTTTTCCTTTTCTGTAACACAGTGCTTTTGATGAGCTTAATAAGTCCATGGTGAAAAACAGACTGCATTGTATGATCTTGGTGCTCTCTTACCCTGCATGACATCTGTTAAGATGACCAATTCAAGCACTGGAATATGGTTATTTCAATGGTCAAGTGTCGAATTGCATGCTCCACTTATCTCTAACCGCTTTGACCACTCCAGCCAGCAGCTGCTGAATGCCCTAATTTCTCGTTCAGTTACAAAATCCCAATTTCTTAGCACTATCTTCTCACCACGATCTTCACTTATTTCGCGTGTCCTTCAGATAAAAAAACATAATCCCAAATAGCTTTGTCTCATTATACTCCACTGTCATCATTATACCTGCTCTGCATGAAATCGCCACGATCTCGCCCTTATAATGATCATCCACTTGTTTCAGTGATTAGACTATGAAAGACACGCATCAAATGCATCATATAATGTGAGTGACACCTCAGATATGAGAATCCCAAAGAAATTGGACCGAAAAAATGATGATTTTAGCTCACGCGATTTTCTTGTAGCGCTCTAGTGTATCTGTTTTTGTCTTGCACTACCAGAAAGTCCAATTTAATGATTTCACAATATTAAGCAAATGATATTGGTTTGCACTTGGTTTAGGGGTCAATATTTAAATTTTATGCTATTTATAAAACTCTTTAATCCATATATGCCTTATAAAACCCCTCAATTATAAAATCAAAGCAAATTTTGTAAAACTAAGCTAAGAAATAAAAAATCATGAAAACTAAAAGTGACCCTATCAACAATTTTCTAGAAACAAAATGTAAAAGAAAGGTTCAAAATATGAATAAAAGCATGAAAAAAATGGAAGACAAAAACATGACCTAACACTAGCTAAGTATGAAAAGTGTCAAATCTACATTAAACTAGAGATCATATCAAAGTCTTCTTGTTAACTCAGCCAGCGCATGTGCCTTTCTTTGAAATCTGTTGACTTCCTTCTGCATATGACTCGGCCTCTTTTCGAGCTCCTCTTTATCTTTCACAAGCTGGACATTCTACTCCTACACCACTTTCCTTCTCTTTACTGCCTCCTTTGCTACCTGTATTAACTCTGAGTAGTTTTTATTCACTTCCTGTAGGTCTTGCTTTAACATCTTGTTGGATTTCATTAGACCATCATTAATCTGATTAATATGTTTGTTTTGAATTCTGAAATGATTGATTTCTCTTCTTTCATGATCCTGTTCAAATTCTATCATATCATCCTCTGAATCTTCATCTGCAATATTTTCCTCATTAAAATCTGTAACAACTTCCTCATTGAAATATGTTTTCCTTTTTGATGATTCACCAATTTCTACTTCAGAAAACAATGATGTTGTATTTCCTTCCATATCTTCATCATGAAAATTGTAAAGACAATTCTTGGGAAATGGATCTGGAACCTTTCTCAAACTTTGATCAATATTATTTAGAACTTGATTTAATGTTGATTCTAACTTCTTTGATTTTTTACCCTCTTCATCATCACTTGAGCAACCATGCACACTTATAATTTGATCTTTCTTAATATTAGGATCTAAAGTTGCTTTCATGTTCAATCTCAGCTTATTTATAGGTCGTGTCTTTGACCTAAAATATACTTTGAGTGTCTTAGATGAACATTCTGTAGGTTTGGAGGGTTTACTAAGAGAAAAACCAAAGTCTGATTCTTTTTTAACTAAATCCATTTCATCAACGAGATTCATGACTAAACTGCAATTTTTTAACTCCTCTGGATTCTTTTGTTCAATGTTTGCAGGTGTCTAAATTTTTTTTTCCTTTTCAAAAACTTCATCTCTATGGTGGTCTTCGGCTTCATTCTCAAACAAGGGTTTGGCCTCTATACTAACAGGAATCTTCATGGTCCTTTTCCTAAAAGGGTTTTGTTTTCTTTTACCCTCTTTCTCTTCCTTAAACTTAATTTTGAAGCAAGGCCAGAATAAAAAATGAGACCAAGATCTTTCATTTTTCTCTAACTCTTGAGAAATTAACAGTTTGACTAGGCCATGGTGAAAGATACTATTGCCAAAAGAATCGGGGTGGTTACGAACCCTAATGGCCATTTTACCCAAACGTTTCAACAATTAATAAGGTAGGTTTAATTTTTGTGTACCTGATATATGTTGTAGAAAACAGATATGGTAGTAATAGATGGTTTCAAAACTTCCTCCACACGTCACATATCTTTGTATGATGTGTTAAACATCACGCCATTCCTCAAGCAAAAAAACCCTTTGAATCCCTTGACTCTAGTCGTGGTTTTAATGCGCAGGTAGAAGAAACTGACTGCAATCTTCATCAATAGACTGTCTTTTATACCATTTTTTCTCCCTCAAGAATGATACCAATGAACTGTGCAATAGTTTCTTTTGTCACTGTAAACTCAAGAACACCAATCTTCACTCTTGATCCATCAAAATTTTGGCAAAAAGATCTTGTAACCCCTATGTGATACTCCCCGATTCTTTCAAACATAGCATACCATCCAGCTTCTTTCACTTTTTCAACAGCTAATGGGATTTTCTGCATCCATTCAACATTATGGGCTTTGATCCTAAGCACGTGACCACTAGGACGACATTTCCTATCTAACTCCATGGCCGAATCTGAAATCGTAGATGCGGCATTTGAAATAGAACCTTGAGAAGAATGCATAAAACCCTTCTTACAAATCAAACACCATATCATCCCGAACTGACAGAGTACATGATATTAGGTTCCAAATGATTTTAAAATGTGGATTGGTACAAGTGTTCTGCCTAGTATGACTCAGAGCCAACTGTCGGCTCTCTAACAGGAACAAACTTCAAAATATGACCACTTCATGATTGTACCCTGCACAAAAACCTACTTCGACAAGCTCGAATTGTGCATGCATTTGAATAATGAAATGCACTACTAGCTTATGTTAAACATGGGTAATACATTATTAAACCCTAACTTTGCATATATTATGAAAATACTTTAATCTATAGGAGCTTAAGTTTTAAAACTTAAAATATTTGTAAATGCACAAGATATTTAAAATGAAATCAAAGCAGTCCAAAATTTAGGAAAATGAGAAAATCAATCAAAGGATAAAAATTCTAAGGTAAATAATAGGCCTAGAGAACATAGCTAACAGACTTAGAACAAACACTGGCTCCATATTGGGGATGGCATTTCCCTGTGATTTGCCAAGAACTGTAGACCAAGTGCCTTATTTCCTGTCAACTATTATTAATCCATTGGGCTATGGAGTCTTATTTTAACAAAATTGAAACTCGTCGGTATTTACAATGTGAACAATACCCTTCATATCTTATTTGGTAAAAAAATGCTTCAAAAACCGCTCATTGACTAGGCCTGTTAGTTCATCACCTTCCAAATTCTGTAAAACAAATGTTATTTTTTCCAAACTTCTGACAATTCTGAAAGGTCCTAGCCATAGATGATCAACCTTACCATATTTTGGTTTCTCATCTCTTCATGCCTCCCACCTAAGCACCAAATCATAAGGAAAGAAATTATCTTCTTTGACTCTTTTATCAAAACTATGTTTTATTTTATCGTTGTATATATGAGCCTTTTCAACAAGCATCTCTCTTTCCTGCTGAAGTTCAATCATCTAAAAAATTCTGTGTTGTACCTCATTTGGTTCTTCAACATTATCTTGCATAAAATTCATAACATGGAGACCCAGCTGAATATGAAAAACTTCCTATGTTCCATATACAAGTTGGAAAGGAGAAGTACCAATAGCCTTTTTTGTGGTAATACGATCAACCCAAAGGGCATATTTCAACTAACTGTCTCGTGCTTTTTTATTCTTTGATAGCAACTTCTTAATATTGTTTACAATGTTTTTGTTTGTGGACTCTACCAAGCCATTGCCTTATGGGTAATATGGAGGCAAATGTTTCAAAAGAATCCCATGTTTTTCACAGAAATGGACCATATTCTGGGATTTGAAAGCAGGAGCATTGTCTGTAACCAACTTTCTAGGGAAACTGAATCTACTCAAAATGTTTTCCTCCAAGAAATTAATTATAACTTGATCAGTTGATATTCTGGTAGGAATTGCTTCTACCCATTTTGTAAAGAAATCAGTAGCTATTAGAATATAATTGTGTTTCCCACTGGTGGAAATGGGCTTCAGCTGAAATAGTTTTAAGAGGCAAAGAAAGCAATTTCTATTTACCTGCAAACTTTTGCCATTCAACACAAGCTCTTACATGTGAAAATACACATGAAAATATCTTTGGCCAATAATATCATGCTCACGTAATCTTAAAGGTCATGGCCTTCCAATAACGGTGCTGTTATCCACCTGAATGGCACCTCTCCGTCTGAGTGCCGACATTCCTTATGTTGGCACACAAAAGGACATTTATGGATTGAGAGTTGCCTAAAACACTATAGATGTGCATATTATGAACTACATTTATCATCCATCTAGCTGGTTATTTTTACCTTTAAATATGTCAAGTCCTGTACGCGACTCTTCCTATATACAACTCGCGTGTTGTACGCGATTATCGGTTATTGCATCTCGCGTACAGATTTGTACGCAGGTTACCCTTAGAGAAACTTGCGTGTCATACGCGAGTTGCCAGTATTGATACCCGCATACATATTCCTTAGACATTAAAAATAATAAATCATGATTATCTGAGATTTGTTAAGCCCTTAACCATAATCACCTTAACTGTCTCAACCTCCTCAACCCTCGAAACTGCCTTATTTAACCAAGTATAAATAAAGGCCTTGGGGAGGGTATTAATTACATATACTTGAGAGCAAAGTTATGCTGGTGGAGTCTATTCAGAAGTCGTTGGAGCAGTGGAACTCAAAATCCTTTGGTTGCAAAGGAGTCCTTGTCTCAGGCGTTGGGCTGTAATCTGAACTCATTCATTATTGTTAATAAAGAGAATCCTTCTTCCATATGTGTCTTGAATGTCTTTCATGTATCATGGTTTGATGAATACTTATGATTAAGCACTCCATATATGATTTATCTAACCTGTTTTATATACATGTAATCTCTTGCATTTGGAGGATTTGTTCTTGACAAGTGAAGGAGAAGCATCACAGAAGGCTTTGGAGGAGAAGCAAAGTGGAAGAGGACAAAGCTAGGATCAACCGTCTTGTATCGGGTGAGTCTTTTCTATCCTCCTATTTCCTTTTCTGTACTCTAGAGTCGATTGCCTGCAAGTTTCATGAGTATGTTGGTAACCCCAAACCTTCGGTTATAAGGTGTTTATTCCTGTACAACAGAATTGGCAACTCCGCTAGGGAGCCCAGACTGCTGTAGGTTGTTTCTGTCGCCCCTGACCAATCTTTTCCTTGAAGTTTGTGTGTGGTCTTCTATCCTGGTTCATCCTTATCATAGTGTTTGAAAGTCTTGTAGATTTTTCTTATTTTTTGAGAAAAATTGTGTACCTGTACACGGGTTGCTCTGCTACACAGTCGCGTACAGAGGCCTGTATACGTGGGTTGCTCTCTTGGATAGTCACGTACAGAGGCCTGCATATGCAGGTTTCTCTCTTGGACAGTCGCATACAGTACGCGAGTTGCCCTTATACACAGTCACGTACAAGCCTGGAAATAGGAATTTTTAGGATAGGGTTTGCTTGTCCCTCTCTTTGTGTAATTCTTGTTTGTTAGTTGGCTTTCTTTATGGATACTGTGATGTTTTTCTGAAGACCTTGGTGACCACACTTTGTGCTTTTTCGTAAACCCCTTGGGTTTCTTTTGTTTAGATTGTCTTCTGTTTGCATGTTGAAGTAGCTTGGCCTGTTTGGGTTATAGGGTGAAGTGTCTCTGTCCGGATCAGTGATCAGGGTTCTGGGCATTGTTTTTCCAGTCTATCTTTGTGATAGTAGTTGGTTTCTCACTTACCTTTATGAGTTTATAGTGATCTTTTGTCATTATGTGCACCCAAGCTAGGGTTCCTAGTCTCCCTTTGTTGGTTGATTCTTGGTTCTTTTAACCTGTTTAATTCAGTTTGTTTGTTTTATACAGTTGATTAGATCCAGGTATACTCAAGTTTAGTGCATTTTAGGTGCATGGTAGAGTTTGAGAATTTTAAAAAAGTGAAAAGAAAAACATTGTCAAGCTTTTGCATAAGTAGTTTTCATTTCAGTTTTAAAATATAATCTCAAAAACTACAAAAAACATAGGCTTAGTTTCTTTTTATCATTTGCATTTGTTCATCAATATATATTTACAAAAAGAAAAAGAAGTTTGCTTTAATAGTGGTAATTTTCTTTGAAAAAATGCACCTTTACTTTTTTATTTCTTATCGAGTAAAAAAAAACACCATAGTTCATCACTCCATTTCCTTCTAAGTAAGAAACAACCCTTTAAAATGAACACAATAATTAAAATTTACTAGTAATTTTTGGTTTTAGGGGCCTTTCACCTACTAGCTTAGGCTAGACTTGTGGGATAGGAAGTGTAAACTTCCCATAAGTTTTAAAATTCAGACGTAGTGGACCTTTCTTTAGGTAAATCCTTGACTTTATCGATTGTATCTGGGAAGCTCCTCTCAAATGGGAGTCAAGCACGAGGCCGCGTGGAGGCATTGGACTGAGGAGATAACCCTCTGATTCCTTGTCGAAACGTAAATCAGGACTTTTACGCATCTGGGGATTCTGTCCTAGATAGAGTTTCGGGCACAACTACCCTGCCCATGCGTACGAGTCAGGCTTGCAACTGTCCCCCCATACTGTTGGTATAGCTAAGGTATCCTTTAGTCTCTTGACATTTAGGGTTCATACCTAGGTAAACCGGAAGGCTATTTCTGGTTCACCTTAGACGGGCTTGGAAGGTAACCCTTGTTGTAAGTGTAGGAGGGCGATTGGGTGATTCCTCCACTTGTGCCTAAGAACCACTTCAAGGATGCCAAGTAATCGTTCTTCAGCTTTCTTCGGGAAATTCCATCTTTCACCCTTGATTGATTGTTTGAGGCTTTAGGATTTTTATAGTGTACGCTCTGTGGTTTTGCCTATTTTTATTTGGCCTTAGGGTTTGATTTGTCAAATTTTCAATTGTGGAGGACCAACCTATTAGAATTTCAAGAAGGTTGAGAAACCTTCCTCCTCTCGTCACATTGGAGCCTCCACCTCCACCCCAAAGGCGGAGATTGGACACAGATGGTTCATTTGAACTGGTAGGGATAAGTGAAGTTCTAGGTGAACCATAATTTATAGCTAACCGTTTTGATCTTGATACAGTTGAGATAGAAGACTTGCATACTGACTAGTTTGCGAGAAACTTTAACACACCCTTGACTGATGTAAACGATCCTATGATCGTTCAAGTTAGACCTTTTGATTCACCTGTTTTCGGTGTCCATGTGGGTAGGATTATGTCTTCTGCGGGAGAAAGTTATTTTGTGTTCACCTCAGCCGTTCCAGTTGAAGGGGTACTACCTCCCCCGGTAAGTGCCCCTAGATCTAGTATACCTTCTACACTTTTGACTCCAGCAAGCCGGGTGGTTCAACCACCGGTTCACTCAAACCTAGGAGATACTTCTGGTGACATGGTTACTGGGATCCCTAGTATACCTACTGTTCCTTCTTCTTTTCCATATACTACCCAGAGTGGTCTAGTAGGATCCTCGGTGTTTGTCCAAGGATTTCCTTGGAATGGAGGGAACATTCCCCCATCCACTCCATACGTAGGGCCATCACCTTCCTATGTAGGAGTGCAGTTTGGGAACAATACCTCTTATGGGCAAAGTTTCCAAACTCCAATTTCGGTTCCGTTTATGAGCTCTCCCTTTTCGTTGTTTAGCGGAGGGATACCGGCTCCTATCTTTCAGACCCTTGTTTCTATGGGGATGGCTCAAACTTCTTATACTGCACGTCCCACACACAATCCTGTGGCTTACAGATGGAATCCGTTTCAGATTAATCTACCCACTTCGCAACCAGTGGCAGGGGGCAACCCCACTTTTACCTATGGGCACTCGAGGGTAGGTCTCTCTAATCCCTAGGCTAGCACATTTACTACCTCGGTTCAACCCAAACTTCCATTCTTGGCAACCTTAAATTTGCCAGATTTGTCAAAATTGATGAATGACCCGGTTAGGCATGACCCCTTGTGGCCACTTGTTCCCACCAAATTGCTATCGGACATCCCTAAATTCGAGGGCAAAGTTGGTGAAGATCCTGGGGCTCATGCCACCACATTCCATTTATGGTGTTCTTCGAATTCGCTGAATGAAGATTCAGTTAGGTTGAGGCTGTTCCAAAGAACCTTAATGGGTACCATGGAAAAATGGTATATTGAATTGCCTTCTGCCGCTTTCAGTAGTTTCTGGGACTTGGCTAGTGCATTTCTTAGCCACTTTCAGCTTTCGGTCCGATATGATTTCGGAATGGACTTGTTGTCTACCTTTAGGCATAACAAGGCTACCCACATCTCGGATCATATCCAAGAGTGGATGAGGCGGAAGAGCCTTATAAAAGCCACTATCCCTCCTGAATTTCTTCTAGAGTGGTTCCTTAAATCCCTGTTACCCTACATATCTAAGGACGTATCCACCTCAGAAGTGACGAATGAAGAAGAAGCCATTCTCAGGGCCCAGCAACTGGATCTGATTTATTCACAATCTGGGATCTTGTATGAGATTATCCCTGAGGCACCGAGGCCTACGCACGATGTGGAGAAGCCTAAGCCTGGACCCCATGCTGATGGTGTGGTTGGGTCTGTTAACTCTCCCACCATAGAATCTTTTGCTAAGCAACTTCATCAGTTGTCCGTCAAGTAGTCTGCAATGAAGGCTTCCCCCTCCCCCTAGAGTGCAAATGTTTTTGCACAAACCTCTCAGAAGGGCAATCAGTAGCCCGGCGAGAAGAAAAAGAAAGGAAATAAGGGAGAGGGAAACCAAAACAAGCAAAATCCGGCGAACAATGCTGATGGGGGAAAGAAAGAAAAGAAGAAGGTCAAGTTCCCATGTAAGTTGTGCCACGAGGACCACCTTACTCACCTTTGTCCCCTTATGGATCAAGCCCAGAAGCTGCTTAAAGCTCAACAATCGGTTGTCCTGAAGGATCCTTTTCCCCAAGGACAGAACTCTGCTTCAGCTTCTAATGTAGCAGGGGGCACTCAAAGTGCCCCTGACCCCAACTATATCAACATGGTTCGATCTTCGACTTTGTTGCAAACAAGGAATAAAAATTATGAGAAAGAGACTCCTGAGAAGGGTAAATCTGTAGGTGAAACTTCTAACCCTCTCACAATAGAGAAACCTGCTGAGACTATGCCAAAGATACCAAAAGGTGTCTTCAAGAAGACCTTGCATAACCCTAACACTAGGGCTGCTTCAAACTACTATGTGGTTGAATATTTAGCTCAAACCCCATGTGCAATGTCAGCTTTAGAGGTGTTACAGAGTTGTCCTGCCCAGCAGGATGCCCTCTTAGTAGCTTTAGGCAGCATGGACTCATCAAGTCTCATGGCGAAATTTCATTTATCTGATGTCAAAATTCACCTACCTTACCATGTAGCCTTATCAATAGATGTCATCCATGGTGGAAAGACCATTGGAAGGGCAGTTGTTGATGAGGGTGCTTCTACATCTGTTATGTCCTTGACCTATTGGAAAGCTCTTGGATCCCCAGAGCTGGTCCCATCAAACACTCTGCTTACTGCTTTTGATGGACGGTCCTTCCGTCCACATGGTATCCTGCCGGCTTTTGAAATTAAGTTGGCAGGAAAAGCAGTGTCTATTGAGGTAGAAGTGATTGATGCTCCTTTGGACTATAATCTGCTTTTGGGAAGGAACTGGACTTATGTGATGTCCGCTATTGCGTTGGCCATTTTTCGTGTAGTGGTTTTTCCACATCAAGGCAAGTTGGTTACTATTGATCAACTTGATTATACTCGAAAAGGTCGTTTAGAGTCTAATGAGTCTGTTGTGCCATTGGTTGATCAGGTCAAACCTGCTACATAGAGCTTGGGGCTGGAATGTACACATCACTGATGGGCACGTTTGATCTTCCAGCCTCGGTTAATTATATTGGTTCTACTAGTGTGGGTAATTCCATAGCTATGGTTGTCGATATGATTGATCCTTGGGTTCTCCCATCCCCCCATGAACCGGAAGTGCCCTTATCGTCAGTGGAGGTAGCTTATCAAGCTATCACTCAAGCCACTGTTGATTCCATTCCAGATCCTCTAACAGTCTCAGAAGATCTGGAAGAAGTCTATTTTCCTACATGGGTGAAAAACTCTTTGCACTCTATAGATTGTTTAGACATGGTTTTACCTTTTGATGAATCCATTTTGGAAGCCATGAGTGGACATGGTAAGATTTGTGAGGATCTTCATCATCGTTCCTATTTCCTTCTAGAACTAAGCAGAATAGAAAATCAAGAGTTTCGGTTGAGACTGTCAGAAGATATTGATATACCTATCAATCCCTTTCCTAGGGACGGAATGTTTGCTGAGGGGAATATGGAAAATATTTCTTCCACCATACCTATTAACATCTCTGTGAACCCTGATGTCGTGGAAAATATATATATAGGTGCAAATTGCTCTCCTGAAGAGATTGCCATCTATACTGCCCTGTTTAAGGAATTCTGCGATGTCTTTTCCTGGTCATATGAGGAGATGCCAAGCATAGATCCATCGATTGTTGAACACAAAATCCGAACATATCCTGATGCTAAACCAGTTCGACAAAAGTTAAGACCTGTTAACCCGCGCAAAGCGGCGGCTGTGGAGGCTGAAGTTGAAAAGCTGTTAAAGGTTGGTTTTATCTATCCCATAGCTTTGAAAGAATGGGTATCCAACCTTGTTCCTGTTGATAAGAAGCAAGGGACTATTCGCATCTGTACAGACTTTAGAGACCTCAATAAAGCCTGTCCTAAGGACAACTATCCCACGCCATTTATAGACCAGATTATAGATGCTTGTACGGGAAGTGAAGTGTTCTCATTTATGGATGGTTTCTCTGGATACAATCAAATTCAAATAAAACCAGAAGACCAACATAAAACTGCTTTCATTTGTCCTTGGGGTACCTTTACGTACAATAAAATGTCCTTTGGATTGAAAAATGTTTGGGCAACCTTTCAACGGGCTATGAACTTTGCTTTCCATGATATTAAAGCCATTGTCGAACCATACCTTGATGATCTGCCTGCACATTCTCGTAAGAGGATTCAACATCCAGATCATTTACGGTTGATTTTTGAGAGATGCAGATATTATAAAATCTGCTTGAATCCCCACAAGTGTGTATTATGTGTCGAGTCAGGAAGATTGCTTAGGTTCATTGTCTCTAGTAGAGGCATCCAGGTGGATCCATTGAAAGTTGAGGCCATTGTAAATCTGCCTCCTCCTCGTTCTATCAGGCAACTTCAAAGCCTGGAAGGAAAGTCTAATTTTCTTCGACATTTTATTGTTAACTATGCCAAGATTACTAAGGGTTTCATGCACCTGCTTAAAAAGGACACCCCGTTTATATGGGATGAAACCGCACAACTTGCTTTCGAGGCATTGAAAAAAGCTTTGTTGTCGGCACCTTTATTACGTCCGCCAGATTATTCTAGGGATTTTATATTATATCTAGCTGCGTCTGAGTCGACCATTGGGGTAGTACTAGTCCAGGAGGACGATAAGCTTGTAGAGCATGTTGTTTATTATCTTAGCCGTGCTTTGGCCGGACCTGAACTTAGATACTCCCATGTTGAGAAATTAGCCTTAGCAGCCATTTATGCTGTTCAGAGGTTACGTCACTACATTTTACTAAGGACCACCACAGTAGTGGCAGATGTGAATCCGTTCCAATATGTTTTATCTCGACAGATCATTGGGGGGGAATTTAACAAATGGATAGTCATTCTCCAAGAGTTTGACTTGGATTTTTAGTCCACTAAGTCTAAGAAGTCCTTAGTTTTTGCTGAACTTATAGCATAATTTCCTACTGAAGAAGATGTAGCTGTTGAAGATGAATCATTCTTAGATGAGCACATCTTCTTGATATCCACCTCTGATCCTTGGTATGGAGATATTCTTATATATCTCTAGACTTTGAAGTATCCTGCAGCTTCCTCAATGGAGGAACGACGTAAATTACGCCTTCATGCAAAGAACTACCTCATTATAGGAGAAACATTATATTGACGAGGGGTAGATTCCATCTTATGTCGTTGCCTTACCCATGAGGAAGCGGAGATTGTCCTAAATGATTCCCATAGTGGAGCATGTGGGGGTCATTTATCTGGGTTAGCAACGGCCCAGAAGATATTACGTGCCGGTTATTTCTGGCCCACGATCTTTAAAGATTGTGTGGAAGCAATGAAGCGCTGTCATCCGTGTCAGCTTTACACCAGGAAAATGCGGTCACATCTTGCTCTGTTATTTCTCATTGCCTCAGTAGGCCCCTTCATGAAATGGGGGATTGATTACATGACATGCAACCTAGCCTCGGATGGGGGGCATAAATACATCATTGTCGTTGTTGACTATTTTACGAAATGGGCAGAGGCAATGCCTACTTTTAAAGCCGACGGGGAAATAGCAGCTTTCTTTGTATTCAATCATATTATAGCGTGATTTGGTATACCCAAAGTGATTTTCACTGACCATGGCAATCATTTTCAAACTAACATGATGACATAACTAACTACTATGCTTGGATTCAGACAAGAACATTCATCTTCGTACTATCTGCAAGCAAACAGTCAAGTTGAGGCTGTCAACAAAACTTTAAAAACTATCCTTAAACGTACAATTGATGCAGCTCGTTCTAACTGGCACATCATGCTATATCCTTCTCTTTGGGCCTACCAGACCAATGTAAAAACTGCTACGGGTTTCTCCCCTTTCCAACTCGTTCATGGAGTGGAAGCAGTTACTCCGATTGAGTGTAAAATTCCTTCTTTAAAGATAACTATTCATGTGTTACCTGATACAACGGAGCTTAAGGAACGTCTGGTACATTTAGAACACCTGGATGAATAGCGTAGAGATGTGATGACCGCTAATCAAGCTCATAAAAATAGGGTCAAAACTCAGTATGATAAATCGGTCAAACCTCGAGTTTTCTCTGAAGGGGAACTTGTCTTGCTTTGGGACCAAGACAAAGAACCCTTGGGGGCAGGAAAATTCAAGGCCATGTGGTTAGGACCTTATGTCATGTTGAAAGTTTTAAATAAGGGAACATATGAGTTAGTTGATTTTGATGGGAATAAGATGCCTAAGCCTAGAAATGGGCTCTACCTGAAGAAGTACTATGCTTAGGCTTAACACTTTTTCTTGTATTTTTATTGTATGTATTTTTATGTACATTAGGTTGTCAGTTTTGTTTTTTATATTATCTGTGGGTTGTTGCAGATGTCTTCTGAAAGGTATATAGGGTTCACTGATGGCACCAGCTGTCACACTTGTAACCTAGCATCAGCAGCATGGGTTATTTACTCTTCCTTAGGATAGCTTGTTACCGCGGGAGGCGCTTGTTTAGGTCCTGCTTCTAATAATGTTGTTGAGTATAGGGCTGTAATTGAGCTCCTATGGGATGCTTTGTCACGTGGTATCACCCAGCTTGAAGTTCATTTAGACTCTCAGTTAGTGGTCTCCCAGCTCAATCGAGCTTATCAGGTACGAAATCCTATTCTATTATGTCAGTTCATGCAAATTCGGTTACTGGAAAGAAATTTTGAAGTTATTATATTCAATCACATTCCATGAAATCAGAATCAATTGACTGATGCATATGCTAATTACATTTTAGATTGGCATCTAACACACATTTCATAATGATATATAGCACACATATAAAAAACATTTGTAAATAAACCGCCAACAACAACAATATATATATATATGTAAAATATATGTCCATAGATAGGTCAAGTCTGATCCTCAGATCCTGTCATATACAAAATATACAAAAAAGTGGATCGTAGTCCATCAAAATGTCCTAGATCTATGTAGGACCTCCCTGGTCACTTGGACCACCTTGGTCCCCATGGTCCCTCTGTACTCTGGCTTCCTCATCCTCTTTGGCTTCGGCAACCTCCACAGCCTCTATATATACAAGCACCGCTCTGACCACTCGCCTGAAAAGATGTAACTAGACCGGTGGAACTCCAACAACAAACTCCTGCATGGCCGTCGGGATATTCTCTATCCGCGAGGTAGGTACTCTTTGGGTTAGCCTGGCCAGCTTCCCATCTAGCACCCTGATCAGTCCCGATCAATCCCGGGTCTTCGCCTATGACAGGACGAACAAACATGCGTGGATGTCCCTCAGGGCGGACCGGTCCAATATCTGCATTTTGATACATTTATAGGATTAAGACTTGTACATATGTATATATCTATAATTCTAAAATTCATGAAAATTTGAAAAATGATAAAAATTAAAAATTATTTACCTAGCTCTCCCCATGCTCCTCCTGGAGGGAAGACAAGGTCTGGGTCACCTCGAAAGTCCATGCCGGCATATGGAAACTGCTCCAGTGCCAGTAGTTGTCATTCCCACCAGGTATAGAAATCATCATCATATACACTATGTACTGTGTCTCCTCCCCCATGACGAAGGAAGATATCTCCCCACCTGCTCAGCCTCAGCTGATGTGGAGATCAGACCGATAGAGGTATGGCAAGGCTCAACGCTGGTACTCTCTCAAAGAAGAAGGCAATTAATATGCTCGCATAACCAAATTTCTTTCGCCTTCCTCTTTTGCAATTGGATAGTTGTCTTTTCATGATAGGGACAACTCCCGAACACCAATCATAGAGAGCACCACGAAAACAGTCCACTACCATCCTCATTTGGTTCCATGTAGCCAAATGCAAAGAAGAGGATCCTGAAATCCTCACAATGGTGCTTGCAAGTACCTATAGAGTAAAGTCACGGATATGTACAATAGGGACACAACTCCCTTTCTTTTGAGTACCCGGTGTGCAAAACACATCTATGTAGTTCTGAACACTTAAAGGGTCACCGCCTCAGCCAGTGCCCTCTAAGTTAACCGGTGCTCCTCGACGTGATAGACCGGTGATGAAATACATGTCCTCAATAGTAATCTCCAAGGTTTCACCTTGTAGGTTGAACATCCCCAAATCATGATCCCAATAATTTATCATGAACTCAAGTAGGCGGACATTGGCTCGCATGGGTGATGTGCAAAAGAATTTTAGTAGCCCACTTGTTCGCAATGCATGTATAGTGGGCGCACTTTGGAGTGCTGCTTGCTCCATTATTTCATGCTCCCGTTCCCTCCATTGCAGAACCATCTTTTCACCTAGAAAAATAAGTAATTTGATTCAGTAATTTCATAGACAAATTCTAAAAATTTTGATCATATTTAGCTTTTTATCCTTCATGCATATTTAGCTTTTAATCCTTCACGCAGTACATGCGACTGTCTAGTTAGACATGTCGCGTACTGTACGCAACTGTCTATATAGGTAACTCGGGTACAGAACGCGTGTACGCGAGTCTTCACATTAGCAACCCGCATACGCGCCGTGACATGCTTCAGGATACTTTTAAACATGAAATTCAGACTCTAAATTAATAATTGCTAGGATCAAAATGAAGAGCTCAGGGTGTAGGCTTACCTGCAACTTGCAGAATTCGATTTCATTGGTTGGATTGTCCACAATGATCGAACAAAGGTAGAGGGAAGAACTTGCTTTTTATGGCTAAAATTTTCAAATGGTGAGTTTTGTTTTGATTTTCAACTATTTATATAATTTTTTATTTCTCTAAGTGGGTTTCTATAGTTTGAAAATCCATTCAACTAATACCATATTTCTTTTTTCTTTGAAACAGGTTTTCCACCATTATCAAGTGTTGTTGCTCCAATAGGGTGGTTTTGTCATTTCCAATACATTTTGGCATCTTTATTCAATCCACATTAACCTTAGCATTCAACATTTTGCCATGGACTATGGTATTATAAACCATTAGTTCCCTGTTTTTACCATTGTTCTTCTGTGGATAGGACCCTTTTTTCATGAGTATCTTCCTTTCAAGCCTATGTTTTTCTTTGGTACTCATGCCGCAACTATTTCAAGAACAGGGGTATCCTCTTAGCTATTTTTCACGCCAAATAGAGCTTCTTTTGAATCTGTTTTTACAAGCTATCCCTTTATAGGACTCCCCGCCCTTATGGATTTTCTTTAGGGCCAGGTCTGACTCCTTCAAAACAGACTTGATTGCCGAGTTAACTCATCCATTCAAGCTCATTAAGAATATGTGAACGAGCATCTGCATTGGTGGTATTTTATCTCTTTCTCGGACCATGCAGAATAATACGAGAAAGGATCACTCTCTTTTATTTTGAATTGAGAAGAGTATTCTCAGGTATAGGTTTATCACTTTTCTGGACCTGAGGGACTAAATTTACGAAAAAGGAACACCCGGTATGAGCTTAGTTTTCTCTTTTTCATGCTCTAGACCTAAACATGAAAAAGATTCCGAGTATACTTTGTGTCTTTGTCATGCTCATTAAACACTTAAGAACAAAGCAATGAATTTATTGTTGTAAGTCTCATTTCTCGTAATCAAATGGATCTTTTCGAGTGATCTTGCTTTCCTTCACACTCGTAAAACTCAAGCTATTTTATGCTATTTTGGAAGGAGTGTTGGGTAGGTGGTAATTTAACCTTTTTCGGACCTCCCTGACTAAGTACGAAAAAGGTTCACCTTTTCTTCTACGGAAGTTAAGAGAGTTCTTTTGTGGTATGTTTTATACTTTTTCAGCCTCAAGAGACTAAATTGGATGAAAAAGGACCCCCCTGGAGTCTTCTTTGGAGTTTTCAGACTCTCTAAATGTGAAAACACCAACTGAGCATGTACTAGTTCGGGCTCATTAAATCCACGAATCAGTGACATTATCAAGCATTATTTTCCCGTCTCTTCAAGCTTGTTAAAAAATGAAGAGGGATCTGAGTTAACTTTCCTTGACTCGTTAAAATTTAACAGGGAAGGTAAGGAAGAAGTTTTTTCTTGTTTTCAGTAGTGGCAGCATGTCCTCCTTGAACATAGAAATCTTTGTCTTTTTCGATATCCATGTTTCAGTAATCACTTTTGTTCAGCTATTACTTTGAGTTTCCTACTCCTCCTCTTGTTCGTTATACCTGGGGAATCTGATCATGTCTCCTACATGACAGATAAGTCTTGTTGTTCTATTTATAAGTTAATCGCTGCCTTGGGTCATCTCTGTGTCGTGCTCATTGTTCAAGGACTTCACCCAATGTTTGATCTATATCCTGATCCCATCATTGTTATATCTATTGTCTATTGTGTCTCCCTTCTGTTACCTAGTTGCTAGTCACTCTTGTGATCCGTTGGAGGATTTATTGCCTTCCTTATCACACCATGGTTCTATTTTAGTACTTCCTGATGACGAAGACCTAGAGTTTTGACGATCGTACCTCAGGATTCACTTCCCTCATTAGTGAATTCCTTTGCTTCAGTTGTTAATTATTACTTATTGATTGACAAACTGTTGAATCCCTTCCATGTTCGACTTCAACCTACTTTTATTCACATAGCTGGGATTGTACTGGTTCTTTGGGATATTTTATGAAGACCTTATTTCCTCACCTATGGACTAAGTTGCGCAATATTATGTTCTATTCATATACACAGCTTCCAGATCTTCGCAGACTCATCATTTTTGTATATTGTGGCTTCGATCCACCTTTGTAATATACGTGGTTTCATACCCGTATCATATGATGTACTCAAATATTGTAAAGGATCTAGTGTTCCAGTAAACTGAACATAGCATCCTCAGATATAACTTTGTATATGACATTACTATGTATTTGTTTCAGGTACTATCTCTGCTCCATTGGATTTCTGAGTTCTCCAAAGATAAAGATTATAATGTATTTTGGCCATTGTTTCCCTATGACCTCACACATTAGGGGGCATCTGTTATCCACCTGAATGGCACCTCTCCGTCCGAGTGCCAACATTCCTTATGTTCGCACACAAAAGGACATTTATGGATTGAGGGTTGCATAAAACACTGTAGATGGGCATATTATGAACTACATTTATCATCCATCCAGCTGGTTATTTTTACCTTTAAATATGTCAAGTCCTGTATGCGACTCTTCCTATATACAACTCGTATGTTGTACGCGAGTATCGGTTATTGCATCTCGCGTACAGATTTGTAAGCGGGTTACCCTTAGAGAAACTCGGGTGTCATACGCGAGTTGCCAGTATTGATACCCGCGTACATCTTCCTTCAACATTAAAAATAATAAATCATGATTATCTGAGATTAACTAAGCCCTTAACCATAATCACCTTAACTGTCTCAACCTCCTCAACCCTCGAAACTGCCTTATTTCACCAAGTATAAATAAAGTCCTTGGGGAGGGTATTAATCACAGATACTTGAGAGCAAAGTTATGCTGGTGGAGTCTATTCAGAAGTCTTTAGAGTAGTGGAACTCAGAATCCTTTGGTTGTAGAGGAGTTCTTGTCTCAGGCATTGGGTTGTAATCTGAACTCATTCATTATTGTTAATAAAGAGAATCCTTCTTCCATATGTGTCTTGAATGTATTTCATGTATCATGGTTTGATGAATACTTATGATTAAGCACTCTGTATATGATTTATCTAACATGTTTTACATACATGTATCATCTTGCATTTGGAGGATTTGTTCTTGACAGGTGAAGGAGAAGCATCCCAGAAGGCTTTGGAGGAGAAGCAGAGCGGAAGAGGACAAAGCTAGGATCAACCGTCTTGTATCGGGTGAGTCTTTTCTATCCTCCTATTTCCTTTTCTGTACTCTAGAGTCAATTTCCTGCAAGTTTCATGAGTATGTTGGTAACCTAGACCTTTGGTTATAAGGTGTTTATTCCTGTACAACAGGTGCCCACCACAAACTCCTTCATGCATTTCAGGTGTAAATATAGCTTCAGCTTCTTCCTTATCAACACATCTGAGAAGAATACCTACAGGTTCTTTCCAAAATAGATTACGTCCAGAAATACAGTAATTCAAGGCTTTTAACTTCAAGGATCTGAATTCTCCTTTGTCTAAATCTCATGGAGATTGTAGAAACAAAAGGAAATATACTATATCACCATACCAAGCTGAGTCAACATATTTCTAGAAAATCTGTTATTTTTCCTCTTCATGCTGAGAATTTTCTCCTTCGGATACTTCATTAAACACAACATTCAATCTCAATGCTTGGAAATTAGAATCTGTAAGCAATTTTGCCAGACCCTGGCCTTAACAAGTTTAGTTGGCTTGATCTCAACGTCACATTCCATTATTTTTGATATCCAATGGCCCCTTTTTCCTTTAGATTCACGCTCTGTTAAGATATCCTTTATTCTTGCATTAGCAACATGTGCTAAAATTTGTGAATGCAGTAAGTAAATTCTGAAAAACTTAAGGGCTTTAACAAGTGCATAGGCCTGTTTCTCCAAAATGTTGTACTTGATTTCTAAGTCCCTTAAACTTTACTAAAAATGAAATGGGTTGTTCAAGAACCTGTTGCACCTGCAACAATTTCCCAAAATTCTAAAAATTTTAGGACCCTCCTTTACTTTGAATTATGCTGGTTCTTTCTTGTTTTCAGCCTATTGATTTTTGGCCTATGGATTTTGAAGCGTCTTCTAGCCTTTTGGTTGCTGTAAATTGAGTGGTTTTTTTTTTTCGTTCAATGCTTAAAAGGATCCCATCTTCAATTAAGTTCACCGTCATCTTGCAAATCTTTCAAAGCCTAGTTCACTCGGGAGTTAAGTCTTTCATCTCTTTCGTCATTGCATGCGGTTTAATGATCTTCCTCCCCGCCGTTGCGGCCCGTTTTAGAGTCTTGGACTTTCGTTGTCATCCCGACCGTTTTGGGAGGTTTTGGAATCTTCCGACCGTTGTGCGAAATTGTTTGATTCTCCTTCGTTGCGGACGGGTTTTGGATCTTCATCGGAGGAATGTGAAGTCTTCCTCGTCCGCCGTTGCGGACGGTGTGTTGCTTTTCCCTCCCGCCGTTGCGGACGGGTTCGAACTCTTGATCATCCGATCAAGGTGTCCACCGATGCCCGACGACGGTGATTCAAACGTTTATTTAGCCGTTGTGAGCGAGTGAGTACAGGGGGTTGTCCGCCGTTGCGGAGGAAATGGAGTTCTGGCCACCCAACCCGATTTCAGTTCGCGCCCGATGGAATTTTTTCCCCGCCCGATTTGACTCGTCGCACGTGTGGAAAATTGTTCAATATATATGGGGCGGAAAACGGGGTTTTGTATTGTTTTTGAGTGCTGTCGCGGTAAGTCGAGCTGTCGATTTTAGGAACGCGTGAGGATCTAGCTGTTGGTGTACCAGTGTCCAGGTGGCAGGAGGAGAAGTCTAACCGGCATCAGCTCACTAGTTTGTTGTATTTCCAGGTAGGATCTTTGCACCCTAACATCGTGTTTTTTTTAGGTTTCGATTAAGGGATTTATGTATTGGTTTGGGTATTACTAGGATTAGGCCCCATAGTTCCGTTTCGCTCGCACGAGGAATTTTTCTCCCGCAGCTAGAGTTGTCATAATCGTCTCCCTAGTGGTTTGCGCCCGTTTTTCTTCTTTTTAGGGTTTCTGGTTGGATATCTGTTTGCGGGGGGAGTTTTTCTTTTTAGAACCCACGTTTTATTTTGTCGCAGCCATTTCAGTCTCGCCCTGAGCAGTAATGGAAGGCCAGGTGCAGGCGGCCGTCATGCCGCCTGCACCTGGTTTGTTGCCTTATGATGATGATATCCGTCGGTATTTTCGAAGGGGTTTTTTGCCGAAGCTTTGATGGTGAATACTTATCTGTTTAGTTTCCCTAATGAGTTTGCCCTTTCGAGCCATAACCTCCGCCCGCGCCGCACAGTTCGTCATTGTCGGCCACCTTGAAACCCTAGGGCCGTGCCGTTGTTAGCATTTAAGTTCTGGGGGAAGCATGAATAGTGGTGTCGGTAAGAGCTCCCTGTGCGGAAAGTTGTTGTGGACTCCCGCGGTTTATAGTCGCATCGATGTAAATACCATGTCTACGAGCAACATAAGCTTTCGCCGTTTTTTCATCCCTACTAAAACCATGTCTGAGTTCGGAGATTTATAGTCGCACCTTGCGTTTAAAATTTATGCATTTGCATTGGATATCGTTTCATTGGTAAAAAAATGGCATACTGGGAAATGATGTAAGTTTGATGATAGACCGGTTGATGAATAAATCCGGTTTTAGTATTAATGGCTCATTATATTGTAGTAATAGTCTGATTTTTTACTGATAGTTTCAGATAGTCAAGATATAGATTGATTGTGCATACATGTGGGTTGCTTTCTTACTTACACATTAACATAGGATAATAGCCCATTGCAAGATATTGCATGACTGGTTCAATCCTTCATCCTGAAGGGCTTAGGTCTGAATATCATTATAGTCATTATACACTTGAGAAAGAATAACTGTTGTACTATGTTCACAAATTTGAATTGCTTAATATCATGATGTTTACATTGCAGGAAAAATCTACAATGTCCAAGAGACAGAAGAAGAATGCCCCAGCAGTGGAGGAGGTGCCAGCAGCAGAAGTAGAAACAAAAACTGAGTACATCTATGAGGACACCCAATGTGTCACCGGGGTTGAGCCTGAATACAAATGGGGAGATATATACAGGATGATTTCCCGCAGGGAAGTCCCAGATACAGGTCTTGAGGAAGCACCCATTTATACAAACATAGAAAAATCTGCCATTATGAAAGTTGCCACCAGGCCCGAGCTGTTTCCATGCCCGGAGGTGATGAGATGGGTTCTACCGAAACCAACCACAACTCAATGCTTATGTGTAATGTCGAGGGCCAGGGTTATGCCGCCTTTAGCCCTGGGTATGTGGCCTTAGCTTACCACCTGCTGGAGCCTCAGCTTTTCCTGACAAATGAATGGCTGGACAACCTTAGAATGGATTTTGTAGAAACCATGAAGAGGATGCTCTTGCCAAGGAAGCTATACCAACATAGAGCAACTGAAGAATATGACACAGCCAGTCTCAGACCTACTTACAGATTCATAGCTCTAATGTTGAATAGGATCTTCGGGAGAGCAAATGGCAGACTATTCAAATTCGAGTGGATACCCCTGATGTTCTATGTGGCCACGGAAGGCACAATATTCAACTGGGCAAGTATAGTATCAAGCAGTCTCTCCTCCTGTGTGGCTACAGCTTTGGAAGGAGAATCCAGGAAGAGATCTGAGTTTTATATGAGCTCGATCCTGATAGATTGCATACTTTGTCATCAGCCTTTCCCAGGCCTCCAGTGTGTATGGGATAGAGACAGAATGCCTGTATATGCGGCCTACAAACCTCTAGGGGCTCATCTATATCACAGTCACTACAGAGAGGTCTGTGAGCAGTTCCTCATGCCATTATACGCACTCATCTTCCGAAAAGAATGTGATTGCATGTCAGAAGACGCTATGCAGGTCATTGATGAATATGGAGATTACTTTCTGACTGAAAATGGTATGTATATCAGCATGTTTGGAGGGTCAAAGACCCCCTTTTTGCTGCCCAAATATGCTACAGATTATATAATCCACAAGGAGGCAGTCAGACAAGTATACATTGATGGAGTTGGTCACTTATTGTTCCAGTACAAGAAGACTGCCTATCCCCCCCTTCCATTTAAACTGGGAAATTATAAATTCACAAATGTAAAACAAGCGCCCGAGTTCATAGAAGAACTAGGGAAGTTCCGCTTTGGCGAAATGACTTTTCGAAGGAATGATACACATGGAAGAGTAGCGGAACACTGCAAGAAACACAAGGTGACCTACGAATACAGCCATCATTTCGATAGCGATGAATTGGTTTACAGGATGGCTCCAAATATGACAGAGCTCCGCAAGAGATTCAAACCTAAGCAATCCACCAAGGGTGGAAAAGGATCAAATCAAGAAAAAGGCTGAAAAGTTTGAGATTAATATCCAATTCTTTTGAAGATCTCGCCAGTGAAGCTGCAGCGTGGAAGAAGTTCCTAGAGAGTCAAGCGGGGCCCTCTTAGTGAGAAATCGGTCATTGTAATATTGTAAAATATTTGTAAAAGTTTTTGGGAAAAGGGGAAGCGTTAGGAAGACCAAGGGTTGGGATGCCCAAAGGTCCCTTTGGGCAGCCCAGCCATTTCTTGCATTTTGTATAAAAGTAGGAGACATAGACAATGAAAAGGCTTTTTCCCAGTAATACTGGAGGACCTATTGTAAGAAGAACTACTTCCTTTTGCAATAAAGATTTTAGTTTGCCTGTTGGAGAAAGATATGTGAAGTTTCCAAATGCTAACAAATGGATGGCGGAAAGATGAACTACTTTATTTTTCAGCTTGTGTCCACAATTCGTGAGATCGTTCTAACTTCATGACCTATGTCTTGTTAAATGGTTTCCGATTCATTGTGTGGAAAGTTCACTCAGAGTAATGCTTGTGGCTCATATAACAGTTAGCTATCTGATTGTTAGAATATTTTCTTGTTCATGCGTTGTAAACGTAAATATCAGCTATCTGTAATTTGGTTTATTATACATGGAGATAATGCATTACTCATTAATAATCATTTTCTAGCTCCCCGGGGATAGGTAGTTAGGTGTTTAGATAGTTAGTTGCTTTACTTCATAATTGCATATGTGGTTTGGATGTTAGAGAACCTAAGACGAGAGGTAAGAACCTGCGCAGCACATTGTGTCGTTCCTTACATTTGTATCACCCTGCATGTGTAAGATAGGCATGTGCATTGCATACATTAAGTCAAAATACAAATTCCGGTGGACCGGGCCGCAACCGGTAAACCCTTGTAGTTACTTTGACCTACGGTAGCCGGACCGTAAACCGGACGAATTCCCTATTCCAAATAGTCAACGGGCTAGTTGGGAACGTTGATTGGGGAGAATCCCTTTCTATTGTCGCCTGCGAATTTCCAGGCCTCAACAGAACCTCTACATTCTTTTGCAACATTACTACTATTATACTATATTTAGAAGCAAAAAAAAAGGTAATGAAGTCTTTAGAAAAGTCAGGGCTTACCAAAACAAGTGCTTCTGTGAGCGCTTGTTTTACTCTTTCAAAAGATAATTTTGATTCTAGATTCCATTTCACTTCTTGATCCTTTCTCAACATCTTAGTTATTTGCTTGACAATCTCTACAAAGTTAGGAATAAACCATCTAAGAAAATTGATTTTCCCAGTAAAGGACTGGATTTCTTTTTTATTCCTAGGAATCATAATTTTCAGAATTGCTCTCACACACTCTGGGTCAATCTTAATACCATCTGTCGAGAAAATATGACCAAGAAGTTTTTCTTCCTGAATGGAAAAATGAGATTTCTTTGAGTTCAGAGACAAACCAAAATTCCTTCATTTCAAAAAGGTTTGTTCAAGGTGCTTAAAATGACCTTCATCTGAATCTGAAAAGACTGTTATGTCATCTAGAAAAATCACCCCAAATGTCTCCCCTTCACCCACGAATGTTATTTACATAGCCCTTTGAAACGTTGCACCTGTGTGTATTAAACAAAATGGCATTTTAGCGTATATAAAAGTTCCCCAGGGGGTGGTAAAAGCAGTTTTCTCTCTATCTTCTAAATGAACAACAATTTGGTTGTATCCAGAGAACCCATCTATCATTGATATCCTCTGAGATCCGATTACCTTTTGCAAGATCTGATCTATCTTAGGCACAAGGTAATTATCTTTTAAATAGGATCTAACCAGCTTACGCAAATAAACACATAACCTAATCTCACCATTTTTCTTTTGAACAGGAACCAGATTTGCAACCCAAGTGTAATACCGAAGAGGTACTATAATTTTTGCATCCAACAACTTCTTCACCTCCTTTTCAATCACTGGTAATAATGTTGGATTGATTCTTTTGAGTTTCTGCCGAAAGGGTTTAGTATCAGGTTTTAAAGGGATCTTTTGTTGGATAATGCTAGTATCATAGGTTTTGAGATCCTCATACGACCAAGCAAATACATCCACAAATTTTTTTAGCAAATTGATATACCTCTTTTTACTCTCTTCTTTCAGTAGCTTAGAAATTTTAATGATCTTAGGTTGACTTTCAGTTCCAAAGTTGTAGCTACTAACATTTTCCTCAGAAGATTGTACAGTTGGTTTTGCTAAAGTATCATCTTTTAGAAACAACCTTTCTAGTGGAACTAAACCCTTTTGAATGAAATTTCCTTTGATTTCAATAATTTTATGATCAGCAATTGATTGTTTTGTAAAAGAAGGAAATTCATCCACATCATCATCTTGTTCTTCATCAATCCGAGAATTTGAAAACTCCCCTGTTAATTCCAAGAATTTCTTGATTTCTAGATTATCCTGAAACACTCTCCAATGCTTTATGTTATCTGTAATTGAAGGCCTATGCCTAACTTCGATTGGATACCTGAGTTGAGTATTTTGCGGGACTTCAAAAAATGTTGCTGCCAGAGCCAAAGAGTTTGCTGTCTGATTTTGATCTCTAGGAATGAAGGAAATATTAAATGTTGAAAAGAAATTATCCATTAAATCCCATACTTCATTTCTATAAACTTTTAACAACTACTGCTTTACCTGATAAACATTTTTGACCTGCTAAACCACTAACTCAGATTCACCAAAAACAACCACCTGTTGAATTCCCAAATCCTTTGTAGCTCTCAGTCCCAATACTAATGCTTCATATTCTGTTGTATTGTTAGTTGTCTAGAATTCTAATTTATACATCAGACAAACATTTTCCCCGTTAGGAGAAATGATAACCATTCCAGCTCCTACTCCTTCCTTAGATGAAGAACCTTCAAAGTACATATGCCACAATTCATTTTGTTTTTCAATACTATGATAAACTGGTACTTCCTTTTCTACTTGCAAAACACCAGATGTTTCTTCATTGCTAAAATGCAACATACATAATACCAAGTCTTCTTCCACAGCATAGATTGGATGACTTGTTGGATTATTGTTATCACTTACCAAGTAAGCCAACTTCACTTCTCTGTATAACCTCCTTTGTTCTCCCCCAAATATTGGAATAGTAGCATAGGACAAATCCATCTGCAAAGTACCTCCCACTCTTTTTACCCAGGAGCTCGAGAGCAGCATGCCAAACTTAGGTGCAATATCAGCAACAACCACATCTATAACGTCCCTGACCCTCTGACCGACGAAGAGGACGCTACCATAACACTATCTACCCTGGAATTTAGCCCCATAAAATGTAAAATAAAATGCATTGAACCAAGATACACATATGCACAAAAAATTAAAATTCAGCGGAAGCAATTACATTTAATTCGAGCATTCAATACATTTTAACATGTTCATCGTAATTCATATAAACAATACAGTTGCATGGGTGAGTACACAGGAATACTTATATTCGAATGAAGCTTCCCGCAACTAGCTATGCCATTGTAATGTTCCACCCAACCATAGGCAAGTGTGCTCCTTAATCTCTCAGCAACACCGCCACCCCCGAGTTGGGCTTGATTTCCCCAAGGAAAAGGAAACTAAGCAGGCTCACACATAGCCAAATCTATTTCAAGACTCAACCAAGCCAATACAATTGGGTTTATCAGGCGAAGAGTACACAACAACGCATAACCAATCCAACAAGTTGGGTTTATCAGGTTATCAGGAAATGGAATCACTGTCTGCTAAGCTAGTGGGCTCACGAAACAGCTAAGGATGCCTACACTAGAACTAGCTTGACTCCTAAGACATCCACACACACCCAACACAAGGAATAATTCCCTTCTCTGTTGCATAGTTGCTCAGGCCATGACTTCCCTTCCAGTTTTATTCAAGGGGTGTAGAGAAGAGAGCCATCCCTTTAGTTCTGTCTATGAGGCTCCTACAAAACACTTGGTTTGTCAAGCAGACTAATTTCCACTCCTACACAGTTCAAAGACCAAATCCTATGCACACACAACAAAAAAACCAGCACAACAATTCACAGATCTGGGGTCTAAGGGAAAACATCACAAAACAAAACCAGAATGGAAACTTGTGTACTACACAACTCCGACTTAGCAATTCGATTACTGAGTCATTCTTGGCCCTATTTTGGCCAAAACGACTCAACCACAAACTCATAGGGACCCAAAATCATGGGGAAACCAACAGCGATTCCTCAACTTGGCAAACAGTGGAGAAATATCACAAAAAAAACGTTGGGGAAGAAACCCAATTACAGATCATCACCTAAAATGAAATTCTCAGCCTAAGGAGAGTGAAAAGTGATTGTCCATGAGAGGTAAAAACACCCATACAGCAAAATCCCCAAAAATTAAATTTACCCATAGCCAAATCGTGAATGTAAGGCAGCTCTACTTGTTCTCTACATGAGGAAAATATACACAGCATATCCCAAAATCGTAAATTCCATACACAGGAGAATTGTGAAGGTCCAAAAAATGGCTTCCCAACTATCTACGTGAGGGAAAATAGAAGAATATGTCTTGGTCTCTTCCTGCCCACGTGGGCGTGAATGAGCTTCCCGGTGGAGTGTGTGTGTGGGCAAGGACTGACAGTCCTTCCACACACCACTACCCATGCAAAATGTTTTCCCAGGCAATAACTGCCCCCAACTAACTCCAGAGAATTTAATTTGGTAGTTGACTGATTGATGGGTTCTCCTATTGACACGTGGCTTTTCCCTATTGGCCCTAAAGGTTAAATAATTCCCCCTCCTTATCCTTAGGAAAACCATGCCCTTTTCATTATGGTTGCATTGACATAGCTGGTTGTGGGTCTTTTAATTAAAATGTAGGTTTACATGATGCCAAAATTAATATGTGTCGGATAGCACGATATACAATCGGCAACATTTTTAATCGTCGGAACATAAAACAATTAAATCGATGGTGGGGAGTTTTCCTTTAGCTCCACACCTCGATAAATTACAATATATACATCATATACATTTTTAATGCAAACAGGGTCAAAACTGGGGTGTTACATTCCCCTCCCCCTTCAACAGCACTGTCCTCAGTGCTTTACAAAATTGAACAAAATGCTACACTGGTATTGCCTCAGTGTTCCGCAGAATTGAACAAAAATGGATGTGCCAATCACATGGCATCCTCCAGTTCCCACGTAGCCTCTTTAGGATTGTAGTGCTCCCATTGTACCTTTACCTGCCCTATGCCTCGGTTCCGAAGCATTGTGACCTTCCTGTCGAGGATGTGCATTGGCTCGATTTGGAACTCTCCCTCAGGTTCCACCTGAATCACATCCCAATTTATCACATGGTTAGGATCATGTACATATTTCTTAAGCAAAGAAACATCAAAAACATTATGATCTCTAGTGCTAGTAGGCAATGCAAGTCTTATGCAACTGGTCCTATTCTTTCAAGCACTTCGAACAGCCCACAATATCTTGGTGACAGCTTGGCACAACTTCCAAGCTTCAAGGAACTCTTCTTTTCCCTCACTCTGAGGTAAACATGATCCCCAACGTTGAACTCTCTATTCACCCTATGCTTATCTGCATAGCTTTTCTATCTGTCCTGAGATGCTTTCAGATTCTGCCTAATCCTTACAACATCTTGCTCCATTTCCTTGAGCAATTATGCACCAAGCACAACCCTATTCACTGGATTATCCCAAGTCACTGGTGTCCTACACCTTCTTCCATACAAAGCTTCATACGAACTCATCCCCAAGGATGCTTGTTGTCCATTCTTATAAGAAAAATCCACCAACTATAAGTAATCTTCCCACTTGGTTGGTTTATCCATCACATACATGCGAAGCATGTCTTCAAGCACTTGATTTACTCTCTCTGTTTGTCCATCATTCTGAGGATGGTAGGCAGTGTTGAAGTTTAACTTGTACCCAAAGCTACAAACAACCCCTTCCAAAAATTGGAAGTGAACTTGACATCTCTGTCAGAGACTATTGCCTTAGGCAATCCATGCAATTTGAAAATCTCCTTCATGAAGATCTTTGCAATGTCATCAGTCTTATGCGTGGACTTCATCGGTATAAAATGTGTTGCTTTTGTCAACTTGTCCACCACAACCATGATGGAATCATGTTGTCTCCAAGTCATTGGCAATCCTATAATAAAATCCATGGAAATAACCTCCCATTTCCATTCTGGCACTGGCAAAGACTGCAACAAACCTGCGGGGTGTTGATGCTCAACCTTTACCTGCTGACATTTCATGCACCTTCAAATATATTCATCGATGTCCTTTTTCACGCCTGGCCAAAAGTACTACTTTCTAGCTGTAGCAATTGTCTTCTGATATCCTGGGTGACCAGAATATGGAGCATGATGGAATTCATCCATAACAACTTGCTTCAAATCTGCTACATTGGGAATATAAATTCTACCTTTATAAGTAAGAATTCCATCTTCTTCCAATTTATACCCCTCATACCTCTTCTCAAGACTTTGCTGCTACAATTTGTCTTTTACTTGCACATACATTTCATCTTCAGCAATATGACTAACAATCTGTTGTCTCAAATCTAGTTGGAAAATATTGAGAGATGCCACATGCATTTCCTGCACCTTCCTGCTAATCGCATCAACTATCTTATTCTCTTTTCCCTTTATGTGCTTTATTTCAAAATCAAACTCACATAAAAACTCCAGCCATCTCGCTTGCCTAGCATTCAAAGTAGGCTGATCAAACAAATACTTTAGACCACAATGGTATGTCCTTAGCTCAAATATTCTGCCCATCAAGTAATGCCTTCACATCTTGAGAACATGTGCTATGGCTGCAAGTTCTAGATCATGAGTGGCATAGTTCTTCTCATGCTCCTTCAGCTTTCTTGACTCATAACATATCACGTGGTTGTCTTGCATAAGGACTCCTCCAAGTCCTTATCCGCATGCATCGGTACACACCACAAAATCTTTCTCTAGGTCTGCAACTTTCAATACTGGTGCACTGGTGAGAAGACTCTTCAACTGCTGGAAGCTTCCTTCACACCTTGATGTCCATTCAAACTTTATCCCCTTCTTTTTCAAAGAGCTGATGGCATGTGCAACTTTGGAGAATCCTTCAATGAATCTCCAGTAGTATCCTACAAGTCCCATAAAAGATCTTACATCTGTGACATTTCTTGGAGTAGGCCAATTCATAATGGCTTCAATCTTTTCAGGGTCCACAAATATACCCTCTTCTGAGATAATGTGACCCAAATACTGAATTCTATCTCTATAGAAATCACACTTGCTCAGCTTTGCATACAATTTATGCCCCCTGAGAAATTGCAATGTCAATCTCAAATGCTCTTCATGCTCTTCCTCATTCTTAGAATAAATAAGAATGTCATCAAGGAAAACAAGAACAAAATTGTCCAAATACCTGCTAAAGACATTATTCATAAGACACATAAATGTAGCTGGTGCATTTGTGAGACCAAATGGTACCACTACAAACTCATAATGTCCATACCTTGTTCTAAAGGTTGTCTTATGAATGTCTTCATCCTTGATTCTTACCATTCATTCTTAATTCTTACCTGATGGTAACCAGAACTCAAGTCAATCTTGAAAAATACCTTTGCTCCTCTCATTTGATCAAAGAGGTCATCAATCCTGGGCAAAGGGTATTTGTTCTTCACAGTGACTTTGTTCGGCTATCTCTAATCAATACACAACCTGAGTGTACCATCTTTCTTATTTATAAATAGGACTAGTGCTCCCCATGGAGACACACTCAACCTGATATACTTATTCTCCAACAACTCCTATAGTTGCATCTTCAACTCTAGTATTTATGGTGTACTCATTTTGTAGGGTGCCTTGGCCACTGGTGCTGCTCTTGGCACAAGTTCAATTGTGAAATCAATGTCCCTCTTTGGAGGAAGCCCTGGAATCTCATCAGGAAACACATCCCTGAATTCCTGCAACACATGAAAGTCCCCCAACCTAGGAGTTTCATTCTTTGTTGCCTCCAAAATATGAGTTGCATACAACTGGCAACCTTTCCTACATAACTTCTTTAAATGTATTGCTGAAGTCTTCCTCACAGAAATCACCTTTGGAATACCTCTTACAACTATGGGGTTCCCCTCTTCATCCATGGATTTGAAAGTCTTATTATAACAATCAAGCTTTACTCTGTGAGCTTCTAACCAATCCATTCCAATGAGAACGTCATAGGAACCAAGTGGTAGAACATTCATATCTACACAAGTGACCAATCCATTCATGACCAATGGACATTTCTCTACCACTTTACTAACCTTTCTCTTAGTCCCCGTGGCTAGCTGAACTAACCAATATTTTCTATGCTTTACTTTCTTAAAAGCACAAATCTCCACTACTCTAGGGGTAATGTAACTATGAGTAGAACTAGGGTCAATCAAAATAGAAATAGATTGCTCAACAATCTTACCTACAACTTCAACCACAGTTGACTGGTGATCTGCCTGGCGGTCCTCTAGTGCTGCATAAATCCTAGGGACGGCCCTTTCTACTTGATCCACTGTTTCTGCTTCTTGAATGTTGTAAGCTGGCCTTGCATTCTCATTCTCAAGTGGAAAATTTTTGCGCATGTGGGGTCCTCCACATTTCCAACATTGGGGAGCTTCTATGTTCTACTGTGAATCTCTTGGCTTCTCTCCCACCACTCCAACTGGCTTACTCGCAGCTTGGGATGGCTGCTTCTGCTAATTCATGAAGTTAGAAGGTTTGAAACCTTTCTTCCTTTGGTCATACTTCTCATTCTTTTTGTCCTTCCATGTCTTATGTAATCAGGTTTACCTTTGCTTTGCTCATAGCGGTACTTAGCGTTCCTTATTGCTTCTTCGAGAGTTCTAGTTTCATAAAACTCAATTCTGTCTCTGTAAGACCGAGGAAATCCACTCAAGAAATGTTGGATCTTCACTTTCTCATATTTGATATACCTGACATACCTCAATAGTTCCAAGAACTTATTTGCATACTCTTCCATTGTTTGGTGTCCCAATTGTTGTTCAGGATTAAACACCCTTGTAACCTAGGGTCTGGGGTTACCAAATTACTTATAAACTTACAGACAATTAGCTTTAGTAAAATACAAAAAGGAAATAGGAAGAAATATTGGACTCACCCGATTACCGACAGTTGATCCAAGCTTGATCTTCTTCCGCTCTACTTCTCTCCAAAGCTTTCAGGGATGCACCTCCTTCACCTACAAAGAGAAAATTCTCCAAGTACAATCTTATACATGTATATATGATAGGTTAGATAAACAATATATATAGTGCTTAATCAAATATATTCATCGACCATAATACATGAAAGAGACTCAACACAATGTTGGAAGAAGAATTCTCTTTATTAACAATCAGTGACTGAGATAAGTGTGCAACCCAACGCCTGAGGCAAGGACTCCTCTGCAACCAAAGGACTCTGAGTTCTGCTGCTCCAAGACTTCTGAAGATATACCACCAGCATAACTTTGCTCTCCAAAATTACTTGATTAATGCCCCCCCCCAAGCCCTCTATTTATACTTTGGGAAATAGAGTGGTTTCGAAGGTTGAGGAGGTTGAGATAGTTGGGGTGGTTAATGATTAAGGCCCAACTAATCTCCATTAATCGTGATTTATATTTTTTAATGTCGAATGAAGATGTACGCGACTATTAATATAGGCAACCCGTGTATGACACGTGAGTTTCTTAAATGAAACCCACGTATGCTGATGTATGTGGGTTGCAATGGAGATAGTCGTGTACAGTACACAAGTTGTCAATGGGAATAGTCGCATACATACGCGAGTTACAATGGAGATAGTCGCGTACGCCATTCAACTCTTAGAAAAATAATATAGCAAGCTGGTTGAAGGGTAAATGCATCTCATGTCATGCCCATCTATAGTGTTTTGGCAAACTTCAATCCTAAGATGTCCTTTTGTGTACCAACATAAGGAATGTCGGCACTCGGACGGAGAAGTGCCATTTGGGTTGATAACATATGCCCCCTAATGTGTGAGTTCAGAGGGAAACGATGGCCGAAATACATTATAATCTTATCTTGGAGAACTCAAAAGTCCAATGGAGCAGAGGTAGTACCTAAAACAAATACATAATAATGTCATATACAAAGTCATATCCGAGGATGCTATGTTCAAAATACTGGAACACTAGCTCCTTTACAATATTTGAGTACATCATATAGTACGGGTACAAGACCATGTATATTACAAAGGTGGATCGAAGCCACAACATACTATAATGATGAGTCTTCAAAGAGCTAGAAGCTTTGTAAGTGACCACAACATAATCTTGTGCAACTTAGTCCATAGATGTGAAACTAAGGTCTTCGTAAAAAATCCCAAAAAACTAGTACAATCCAAGCCATGTGAATAGATGTTATTGAAGTCGAACATGGATAGGATTCATCAGATTGTCAACCAATAGGTGATAATTGACAACTAAAGCAAATGAATTCACAAAAATGAAAGTGAATCCTAAGGTACGATCATCAAAACTCTAGGTCTTCGTCATCAGGAAGTGCTGATGTGGAACCATACTGTGATAAGGAAGGCAATAGATCCTCCAACGGATCACAAGAGTGACTAGGAACTGGGTAAAGGAAGGGAGACACAAGTAGTAACAGATATGACAATGATGGAATCATGATATATATCAGACACAGGGTTAAGTCCTTGAACAGTGAGCACGACACAGAGATGACCCAAGGCATCTTTTAACTTTACATGTAGGAGACATGATCAGATTCCTCAGGTAGAACTAACAAGAGGAGGAGACATGATAGAACAACTAGACTTATAGATAGAACAACTAGACTTATCTGTCATGTAGGAGACATGATCAGATTCCTCAGGTAGAACTAACAAGAGGAGGAGTAAGAAACTTGAAGTAATAGTTGAACTAAAAGTGAACACTGAGACACGAGTATCGGAAAAGACAGAGAGTGCTATGTTCAAGGAGGACATGCTGCCACTGATTGAGAACCAAAATAAAACTTCTTCCTTACCTTCCTTGTTAAATTTTAACGAGTCCAGGAAATTCAACTTGAGTCTCTCTTCATTTTTTGACAAGCTTGAAGAGAAGAGGGAATAATGCTTGATAGTGTCACTGATTCGTGGCTTTTATGAGCCGGAACTAGTACATGCTCACTTGGTGTTTTCATGTTTAGAGAGTATGAAAACTCCAAAGAAGACTCCAGGGGGGTCCTTTTTCGTCCAATTTAGTCTCCTAAGGCTAGAAAAGTATAAAACATACCACAGAAGAACTCTCTTAACTTCCGTAGAAGAAAAGGTGAACCTTTTTCATACTTAGTCAAGGAGGTCCGAAAAAGGTTAAATTACCACCTACCCAACGCTCCTTCGAGAGCAGCATATAGCTTGATTTTTACGAGTGTGAAGGAAAGCAAGATCACTCGAAAAGATCCATTTGAGTACGAGAAATGGGGATTACAACAATAAACTTGATGCTTTGTTCTTGGTGTTTAACGAGCATGACAAAGACATAAAGTACACTCTGAATCTTTTTCATGTTTAGGTCTAGAGCACGAAAAAGAGAAAACTAAGCTCATACTGGGAGTTCCTTTTCCGTATGTTTATTCCCTCAGGTCCGGAAAAGTGATAAAACTGTACTTGAGAATACTCTTCTTAATTTCGTAGAAAAGAGAGTGATCCTTTCTCGTATTATTCCACATGGTCTGAGAAAGAGATAACCTACCACTAATGCGGATGCCCATTCACATATTCTTAACAAGATTGAACAGACAAGTTTACTCGGCAGTCAAGTCTGTTTTTAGGAGTTAGACCTGGGCCTAAAGAAACTCCATAAGGGTGGGGAGTCCTATAAAGGGATAGTGTTATACCAAAATCCTGTCATCATCATGTGATAAGACATTTGACATACCTATTTGCCCTTAATCCCAGCACTTGGAATGGAAACCCATGTTGATTGTCAATCTTTCATAAAAAGACTCAGCACCGCACTTTCCCCTTTACCCATGAGCGGTACCTTGCTTGCACCACCTATTCCTTGTTGTCCATAAGTGGTGCCACCACTTATAGCCCTTGGTCCATAAGTGTTTCTTACCTGAACCGCTCTGTCATAGAAGGAGAAAAGCGGTACCTTGGGTAAAATGGGAAAAAGAGAAGATTCTCTAGGCTTCTAGATCATGAGCCTTGTGTCCTCCCTTATCCCTATCATTGTGGGTCAGTTGAGCTCGATATCCCTCATCCTAGGATCTTAGAGGCCACCTCATCCACAAATATCTCAACCATTCCTATCCATTGAGCCTTATAAATACAAGCTCATGTCCATGGTTGAGGGGGAGAACCATTTAAGTATTGTTATGCTGTTGGATTGACCACTTGGTCCAAGCCATTGGAGAGCATAGAGAGTAAAGTTGGAGCTTATGGGGATGAAAGTTTTGGTTTCATGGAGATGCATGTCAACACTAAGGCTTAATTGGTTGTAAACTTCTCCATTTTAATCTTAATGCAAAGCTGATTTCCGTCCCACTTTACTATTGTTGTTTGATTTCACATGTAAATGTTGTTGGATTGCTTAGTCACTGACATGGATTAATAGATTATGTTCTGGTAGCTTTGATGTGTTTGCATGTTTAATCTGATTGCAGGTACATAGGTTTACTATCGAAGCAGGCATTCCAGGTATCTACGATATCCAGGGAGGGTCCTCATCCTTTGTCGTTCATTTGTTCTGGATCTGAACCATTCAGACCAGAGGAACAGCTTCTGTCTGTAGAAGGTGAAACATTCCTTCTAACAAATATGGAAACTCCACTGAGGAATGAATATATGTATCAGTTGATCTGATATTCCTCAGTATTTCAACTCTTGTCCGAATCCAGGCTCCTTCTTCAACTCTCTTTAGTCAGATCTACTATCTAACTCAGTGGATTTTGGTTTGAAACTTCCAGATCTGTTTAGATCTGAATTATTTTCAACCTTTTATGCTCTTTCTCACTCTCAATCTATCAATCTTTACCTTGATCTGGTCTTTTTCTGACTTGATTTGTCGTTGTCTATGTGTTTTGGATTTTTACAGGGAACCGCACATGTTTTGTTGGCAAGGAGCGGTGCCACCGCTTGAGTCCAGTTAGCAATACGTGGTGCCACCACCTAAATCCAGTGAGCAAGGAGCGGTTCTGCCTCAAAACCGCCTGTTAGAAGCTTCATCAACAAGGTGCCAGGTAGGCCCTATTCCAGACTTTGTATTTTGATTTTTGTGTGTTTTTGGCTTACTTTTTGATGAAAATGAAGTGTATTTTTGAAAAAACATGCTCCCTCACGGGGCCATGAATTGTATATTCTGCAGATTCTTTGATTGTTATTTTCCCTCTGCATTCAAAGAGAGTTTGTGTTCCTTGCATTAGATTTTACATCCTTTTCTTTTCTTGAAACATCTTGCTCTTTTCTGTAGATATTATTCATTGGAATTGGAAAATATACATTTCATTTTCATGAGTAGGTTTTTGGTTTATTTTGGACTTGAAATGTGTGAGCGATCCATGTTGTTTTGAGTCTTTCTTTTCTTAGGTGATTCTTGTTTCCTTTTGCATGCTGATTTTTTCAGTGCTTGGTAGGAAAGATTGGTTCTTCGTTTCCTTGTTTGTTTCGTGTTTGTTTCAAAGAGAATTTTTAGTTTTCTCTCTCTTTTGCTTTATTTGCAAGTTTGTTGAACGATTTTCTTCTTTTTTTGTGCATGATTGTTTGAAATTCTAGATCTTACTTTCATTAAGAATAAATATATGTTTTCAGCTTTGCGTGCATTAGAGTTAGTTTTGTTTGGAAACGTTGGTGAAATCATCTTTCCATTAAGTTTTTATGCATCTTTTTCAAGTATGAAAAGATAGGAAACATTTCGGGTTTATTTATGTTAAATGTTCTTTGGATCTCTTTTTATTTTTTTGCTTTAAAGATTGTTTGGGGTGCATTGATATTTCACTTTTCGTTTGAAAAGATAGAATTGCATTTGCATTTAGGCGTGCATTTTTGGGAAGAAAAGTAAATCTCTCTCCCTCTCTTAGGTATAATTTCATTGAAGAGGAAAACTTGCATTATCATATAGATCAGTGTGCATCTTCTTTTAATTCAAGTTTTCACTCCATTGTTCCACCTAAACGCACAAGATAAAATTAACGGTAGTACTAGTTTAAAACTTTTAGAAATTTGAGTGATAAGTTAGAGACATGTTCAAGTGTCATTAAGTGTAGGAGTTGTCGTTACTCGTCCGCATTACATCCCAGGACTCACATGGTTCTTCCACGTACCGTCGGTATATCGAACGGCCTTTCACATACCCTTGAGGTATATAGAAAGGTACTTCACGTACTTGATTGTATATAGGAAGGCCCCTTATGAACGGTTATGCATTAGATAGCACTACTACCGATTTGAGCTCCCACGTACCTTGCGTATATCGGGAGACGCTTTTAGGAATCCTCAAACCATCTGAGTTATCCTTTTGGCCTATCCTGTGAGATTCCTGACTCTTATCCACTCCTTTCACATGTTTTCCTATTTCTTTTAGTTTGAGTAGTACTTGCTTGTGCATGGTAATTAGGAGGTTATTGGAGAGTTTAGAGATGGCATCCTCATCTGGGACTACTACTCAAGAGGTCACTTTCCAAGGTGTACCTTTTGTATTCCCTCCAAGTGAAGGTGTTGTTCCTCCCTTTATTGCCACTCTAAATATTCCTGGATTAACTATAGGATAACCGGTCTACACTTTTAATAGGGTAATTCCTCTTACACCTAATGCCTCAAATGTCACCTCTCCTCCGAGAGAGGATTGACCTCAAACTAATCCCTCTCCTTCTTCGTCGGTTGTTGCTTCATCCCTTTCTTCTTCTTCTTCACTTGACCAAACCTCTATGGTTAGTAGTCATGTGGATAAGAAGAAGAAGAAAGGGAAGGGTAAGAAGAAGAAGGATAAGAAAGAGAAAAATAAACCATCTACTCTTGATGGTGCTCGCTCTAAGAGAACACTCAGAAAACCCAAGTTCCCTTGTAAGCTTTGCAAGGGGGACCACCTTCTTACGGAGTGTCCCAGTCTCTCCTGTGTACAAGAAGAGTGGTCTAAAAGGTCCAAACCATCCATGTCATCAACCTCTGATCATCATGTTGACAATACTCCGTCAACCAGTGACCCATTGGTAAAAGGTCGTAAGGGTAAAGTCTTGTATCCTTCGCAGATGGAGTCGCTAGGTGAAAAGAGACATGACCTTCTTGATGTTTGACCATTGTTCACCATCAACAGTCAAATCTAAAACTTTTGTTCAAATCCAAGTAAGATTTGAGACCTCTCCCCATATTTGTCTTTCTGACCACCGGTCTCCCCTTGGAGTCACCTTCTAGAATATTTCAGTGGAGTCACTAGGGAAAATGATACAACCTTTTTCACCTGTAAGAATATTTGTTTGCCCACAAAAATCCTTTATCCTTTGAATCTTTGTCATTCTTCCTGGGGATGATCTTCAACTGGTCCCTAGCAGTTAGCACCGGAATTGAGCACAAAGGTTGCGAAAGGCCCACTCCCGGGTAACAACAGAACCACTTTAAACTGCACCTCCGGCCCTGCACAGTCAAAGAGGATTCTCTCATTTGTCACCGGAGTCTACTCTGCATAAGATTTTCAATCTCATGTGTCACCAAAATCTACTCCACATAATATTTTCAATAGGCATGATCAGGGGGGCGAGATCATGAATGGAGCAAAGTGTGTAAGGGTGAGATGGCAAGGTGGGATTATCAGGGCAGGAACCATTGGCGATGGAGTCAAGAACCTGCATAATTAACACTTGCAAGAGAAAAGGAAGGCATCGGGCAGAAAACAAAGGCAAGGTATTCGTTGATCTCCCAATCAGGAGATTTTTAGTGGGCGGTTGGAGGACGAGAGAGAGAACAGCCCATCGTGTGGAGCACCAGCGAGATGAATTCCACGCAAATTTAGAAGAACGATTGATAAATTTCTGGAACAGAAGCTGGAGCATAACAAGTATCAATTCCTAACTACTATACCCTAAGTTACAGACATGAAAAGCAATTAACAGACTGGATTGAAAATAGGAAACACATTGCATGTAAAAGAAGATACATATTGGGAAAAGAAACGACACATGAATCTCTGCTATGATAAACAGATCTTTCTCTGCAATTTTATTCATAACACAGGCATCAAACTTATTTAAAATGGAGAGCCTCAGCCCTAGAATGTTTCCCAATCCAATTAACTCCCTCTTTCCTCTCTCTATCGGGAGTGTATTTATACTATTCTAATGCTGAGACTTCCAAAAAAAAAAGTGTTACAAGTCACTATCATGCGCTAATTGTACAAGAAGTGGACTATCGCCACGTTTTACAAATATAAACAACATCATGGAGATATGGCGCGTGATGAAGCAGACTGACATTGTAGATCCCTCTATCATCCTGCTTCGTGAAAGTGATTCCCGTGTGGCATACTAATGGTTAATTCCCCCCACATGATGCTTTGGACATATTTTAGGTCTCCTTGTCCAGCCGATGATCCATTGCCCAACTACTTTTTCTGACCCCTCCTTCGTTGGGTAACACTACTATAGGAGGAAGCTGAGAAGAAGGTGGTCATGCACTTGGTGATGATAAATGACTTAAGAAGCTTATCATCCTTGTACTGCTCTCTTCCTCCTACAAGGAGAGTTTTCCCACAAGCCATGCAATCGAGTGTGCACTTGACCTTCTCCTTGCACATGACCAAACAACTAAGTGGACATCCTGGGGGTGGTTGGGGGTGGCGTCGGAGGCTCTGGGCCTGCCTGGTCCCAGTTCGAGCATTTTCTCCAACAGTTCTGCCACCAATGTGAGCTAGGACTTCAAAGGTCATGACTACAGCCGGGAGTGTCACTAGGATGTCAAAACCCATGCACAACACATCTAGAGACCGGGTTGTGTAGAAGCAGGTGAATACCCCTTTGTATTTCACATCTGTGCCCCGGTGGTTGGCGATTTTCTGGTGTGGATAACCAGAACACAAATTCATGTTTGCCTACCAAGAGTACCCCTTGTCGAACTAATTTCTCGAACCACATAGTCATGGTTGTCTATGAAAGACTTCAACACTTTTCAGAATTCAATCATATACCTCTTATCATCTACATAGTTCCATGCCTCAAAGATCTTTGGAAGATGTTGTTATATAGTGTGAGCAGAGACGGCTCAGGAAGGGCTATACCCTTAGAGTAGCTGCGATGGCGGTGTGTGTGATGCCAGGGTGGTGATATTTCCTCCTGATGTTTTAATCATATTATCTGGTATGGCTAAGATTCCAAGCCACTCCCGCAGGGCCACCAGGATAGTTCTGAGGGCTGCGGATTTGACCACCTCTTGCCCTTTGAATTACCTTGATGATAGCATCAGGCTATTTCAGTTTGTCGCATCCCTCAGCCTCGTGTAAATACCAAGTCTGTCATCTCAAAAAATCAAACCTCCATCTTTCACATGGTTCCTTTCGAAGTGAACCACATGCCACACTTGCGAACCGAGGAAATTATCATCGTTGGACAAGACTTCCCTCTCAGGATTATCCCAAATGGCGTCGGAGGAATTGACCAATTTGCAATGGGGGGGAAATTACACACGTGAACGCCTTCTATGCTGTCATCTCTGTACTGGATGTGAAATCATGTACCCTGGGAGCCACCTCAACCATCTGATTCAGGGAATCTTTCATTTCCGCCGTCCACGTTCCATTCCTTCAAGCACCGCAAGCAGTTAAGGATCCTGACATGTTTTCAACTATTGAGCGTGACCAATTCTTCATGCAGCCATAGATCTTAGTGGGCCCCATTATCTTTCACAATGAGAAACCTTAGCGTTCATCCGTGCTAGTCTGTCCTACGAAATAAACCGTGGCCGTAGATTTCTTTCCTTTCTTATCGCGGTTGTTGATCTTTGCGGCCTCTACCTCTCTTTCGTGATTTGAAATCGTGGTTTTCACCCACGCAAGTATGGCTTACGAAATCGATTGAGGGCGTAGATCTAAATCCGACCTCATCTCGACCGTAGAATGTTTCTGACCTTTAACACATTTCGCAATCAGGAAAGAAGGCTTTGGTCGAGTGTGTCCGCTTGAGTGAACTGGTTGGGAGCCATTGATCCACCTCCGATCAATCTCAGCCAATTGATCTCGAGCCTTACCCAACGCCTAAAGCACATCTTGCGCTTTCTTTGTTGCTTTGCACCTCTGATATCCTAAAGGAGAGTTCACATGAAGTTCACGGGAATGAGACCCTCATCGAACTCCTATCAAGTTCTTAAATCATCTGTTAAAAAATGAAGTGTTAACAACTGGCTCCACGAGGGATGCTATCCTCCCAGTGAGGTAGCAAAGAACCCCCGTAGACCAAGTTCCAAACCATTGGGTTTCTTTCAACCTTTCTTTGACATCTCCATTCTACTCTGAGTTACTGCTTCAACGAATTCATGCCAATCTTGAAAATCATGTTGGTGGCTATAAACCTATGCTGGTAACTGAAAAATGAAAACAAACTAAAACATTAATGAAGGAAATGCTCGATAATTGTCGAGCTTATTCTTTCCTACCTATTCTAACTTACTTTGTACATAAATATAATTAAGTGAAATCAGACTTCCAACGAAGCCAATCAAGCAAATGATCCCATAAACCAACTTTTTCTTCATGCTTGATAAAAAACATATATGGAAAACTTAATGGCTGAAAGTTATAATAAAGAAATTGATCTTTACAGTAGGGATATAACCAGTCATTTCCACTGCCAAGATTCTCCAAGTACTTGGCCACTGGATCATAAAAAACATGATAGCCTTCAAAAAATTCTGTCATTTGCTTACCCTGAGAAGGCTGTCCCAACTGTAAATTCCCTTGCATGCTGTCAAACTGATCTTCAAAAGAACCATGCAAGGAAAACATGTGACAATTTCCAGGTGAGACATCCACAACTTCATCTAAAATTTCTGATTTTACAACTTCATTCTTTTCATGCATTTCAAAATAAATACCACTCCGTTCCTCAACATGATCAAGCAAACAGACTTCTTTTCGACAAAAAATTCTGAATTTGAAAAACAAAAAGAAACATCCATTTGAGAACCCCTATCTTCTTCTTCGTTATTCAATTCTTCATGGCATACTACTAGTTTTTCTAGCGGCTGGGATTGATTGCATAACTGCCCTTCTTGCTCATCATCCATTCCAAGGAAATTTATACATTCATCTATAATATCAAATTTATGTTTGTGATCAGAAACTTTAAGTCCCTTTTTTAACCACTCAAATGAAGGAAAACACAATGGCAAACAGTCATGGCCAACATGTTCAGTTTCCACTATGTTTTCATACTTTTGATCTTGGATTGCAATGAAATTTTCTTCACTGACAGAAATTGTGACAGGCATATTGTACTCTTTAGAAAACAAATCAGTACACCTATCTCCTTTCAAGTCACTAGGATGATCATCTTCTTCAAGCAAAGAGATCTTCATATAGTCATGTAAATCTTTAGGTGAAATTTGAATTTGATCAACATGCAGCACTCTTTCTTCAACCACTATTTCAAAATCTGATTTATCTTCACTTGCATTTTCAGAAAATAAACATGTGGAGAGACTACAAGACTAAGATTTTCTAAAGTCATCATTTTCTATGTAATCAATCACACAAGCATTGTAACTTTCAAGAGATTGCTGTTGTGAAAAGGAATTTTCTGATTGGGAAGGGGAGGCCTCTTCTTGTAACAAAAATTCAGGAGTTGAATAATATGAGGAAGGATTTGGTTGACAGTCATGACCTCTCTCTAGATCACACAGAGAATGGCAAGAATGCTGCAAATCATCATCAGTTTTCGGAAGATAGATATAACTGGTCGAATCTTAGCTTTGGTCTATGTCAACTTCAGTCAAGGAAGACAATACTAACTGCTGGGAAATTTCTTGAATATCATGGCGATTGGTTTGTCTTTCTTCTTGAGATGAATATTCATGTAAGATATCTAAAACCTCTTCATCCAAATATTGATCATCACCACACCCATCTTTCATAGTTTCAATGAACTCTCTATCGTGTGTGCAACAATCTTGAAGTAACAACAAAGAAGGATAATGCATTTTGAAATGTTCATGAAATATGGTATCAAAGTCTTTAAGGGAGGATAAACTCCCTGCTGGCAATCCTTCGTACCAAGACCTTGCATATCCTTCTAAACTAAACTTGAACAGTCTCATTAAAGAATCTTCATGCCATCTTACTCCCAGCTTATGTATATGCTTATGAAATCTAAATAAATGGACGGCAACATCATCACCCTTTTCATCATTGAATATTGGAAGATATGTTTGCAAATATACCAGAGGTATTTTATTGGGATAACCAGGAATGGTAGCAAGATTCATAGGAGCATACCTTGCAGCCTGAGAATTCATCTTGATGGTGGAGAAACTGAATCAGCTCCTCAAACTTTGCAACCCCCTTTGATAGTGGAGCTACCATAGAACATTATGAAGAACGGATCCTTCGCATATGGAGTCACCAGGTGAAAAGAGACATGACCTTATTAATGTCTGACCATTGTTCACCATCAACAGTCAGATATAAACCTTTTATTCAAATCCAGGTAACATTTGAGACCTCTCCCCGTATTTGTCTTTCTAACCATGGGTCACCCCAGTGGAGTCACCTTCTAGAATCTTTCAGTGGAGTTGCCAGGGAAAATGATACAACCTTTTTCACCTGTAAGAATCTCTATTTGCCCACATAAATCCTTTATCCTTTGAATCTTTGTTATTCTTCCCAAGGATGATCTTCAACTCATCCCCGGAAATGGCGCCAGTTTGCTAGCACCAGAATTGAACCCAAAGGTTGTGGAAGTCCCGCTCCCAGATAACATTAGAACCGCTTTAGACTGTGCCTCCGGCCCTGCACAGTCAAAGAGGGGTCTCTCATTTGTCACCAGGGTCTAATCCGCATAAGATTTTCAATCTCGTGTGTCACCGGAGTCTACTCCGCATAGGATTTTCAATAGGCATGATCAGGGGGTTGGGATCCTGATTGGAGCAAAGTGTGTAAGGGTGAGATGGCAAGGTGGGATTATTGGGGCGAGAACCATTGGCAATGGAGATGAGAACCTACGTAATGAATGCTTACAAGAGAAAAGGAAGGCATCAGGCAGCAAACAGAGGCAAGGTAGCCATTGATCTCCCAATCATGATACTTTTAGCGGGCGGTTGGAGGACGAGAGAGAGAACAGTCCATCGTGTGGAGCACCAGCGAGATGAATTCCACGCAACTTTAGAAGAATGATTGATAAATGTCTGGAACAGCAGCCGGAGCATAACAAGTATGAATTCCTAACTACTATACCCTAAGTTGCAGACATGAAAAGCAATTAACAGATTGGAGTGAAAACAGGAAACACATTGCACGTAAAAGAAGATACATATTGGGAAAAGCAACAGCACATGAATCTCTGCTATGATAAACAACTCTTTCTCTACAATTTTATTCATAACACAGGCATCAAACTTATTTACAATGGAGAGCCTCAGCCCTAGAATGTTTCCCAATCCAATTAACTCCCTCTTTCCTCCCTCTATTGGGAGTGTATTTATACTATTCTAATGTTGAGACTTCCGAATAGAAAAGTGTTACAAGTCACTATCATGAACTAACTGTATAGGGAGTGGACTATTGCCATGTTTTACAAATATAAACAACATCATGGAGATATGGCGCGTGATGAAGCAGATTGACAGCGTAGAGCCCTCTAACATCCTGCTTCGTGAAAGTGATTCCTACGTGGCATGCCAATGGTTAATCCCCCCCACGGGCTACTTTGGACATATTTTAGGTCTCCTTGTCCAGCCGATGATCCATTTCCCGACTAGTTTTTTTGACCCCTCCTTTGTCAGGTAACACTGTTATAGGAGGAAGCCGGGAAGAAGGTGGTCATGTACTAAGTGATGATAAATGACTTAAGAAGCTTATCATCCTTGTACTGCTCTCTTCCTCCTATGAGGAGGGTTTTACCACAAGCCATGTAGCCAAGTGTGCACTTGACCTTCTCCTTTCCCACGACCAAACAGCTAAGTGGAGATCCTAGGGGTGGCGTCGAAGGCTCTGGGCGCATCTGGTCGTAGTTCAAGCATTTTCTCTAACAGTTCTGCCACCAATGTGAGCTAGGACTTCGAAGGTCATGACTTCAGCCGGGAGTGTCGAAGGGACGTCACTGGGATGTCAAAACCCATGCATTTCACATCCAGAGACCAGGTTGTGTAGAAGTGGGTGAATCCCCCTTGGTATTTCACATCTGTGCCCCGGTGGTTGGCGATTTTCTGGTGTGTATAACCAGAACACAGATTCATGTTTGCCTACCAAGAGTACCCCTTGTCAAACTAATTTCTCGAACCACACATTCATGGTTTTCTATGAAAGACTTCGACACTTTTCGAAATTCAATCATATACCTCTTATCATCTACACAGTTCCATGCCTCAAAGATCTTCAGAAGATGGTGTTATATAGTTTGAGCAGAGACGGCTCAAGAAGTGTTATAGCGGATTTCACCCCACTAGGTGAATCACACATTGTATGGCCTTCCCCTGTCCCGCTACAGACTCATTAGCCCTTATGGACCACTTTTTATCCTTTGATGTATCATTGATCATCCCCAAAACTATATAAACTATGATATACGTGGCTTTTTCCCCGATAATCGCGTACATACGCGGGTTTGACCCCTATAGTCGCGTACATCGGGATGTGTGCATAGTCCAAATCCTTTTGGAAGTTTCCTTGACTTGGATCTGACTCATTCGACTCCTGACCTTCCATATACCTTGAGATCGCTTGGATTCGACCCTTCATTGTCCCTTGTGAAGCTATATAAGGAACCCCTTGATACATTGAAAGGGGGGGAGATAAGAGAGAATTGAGAGTACCGAAACTATAGTCCA